>CAJNOQ010000144.1:0-69940 GCA_905250885.1 Didymodactylos carnosus
ATGCATTCTGGTATTTTTTGAGTGAATAATGAAATTTTTCAATAGTAGGTGAAAACAGGTGGAAAATCGTAGTTTTTGAAAAACTTGGTTTTCACCAGCTTCTTAAATCTTTTTCTAAAAACAAATAGTGCCATGACATTCAGTGTGGCCGATTATCTATGTTCCATCTAATTCCCAAGTTACAAAAAGCCAGTAGACACCAGTCCTGGAGCTGCCAGGAAATCCAATACCGATTCAACACTTTTTTGTAGCGGAATTCCAGCATGCTTACTCTTCTGGACAATTTGGTAAGAGCTTTTCAAAAATACTTTTTCTTTCTTCAGCTAACCACGCGGAAAAATAAAAGTTGTAAACCCTATAACTTCGAGAGAAAATATTTTCTATGAAAAAAAGTTCAGGATATATGTAACTAAACGAGCTCTACAACATATCTCAAAATGAGGGAAAGTTGCTCCCTTAAACCTGACATTCGTTGAGCTCTTTCTGCTAACGTTCCGTTAACAACCGTCTATTCCTTAACATCCTTAGCGTTTAAAAGCCTTTCATTACCACTTTACTGCCATCCGCCAGAAGTTACACTTAGATGCTCCTATACTTCAAATTTTTTAGCTCATGGATATTAGCATATAGTGCAAATACTCTTACTTATCTTTAGTACTTCTGATGCTATTAATGTTAAAATGAAATTTTTCAATAGTAGATGAAAACAGGTGGAAAATCGTAGTTTTTGAAAAACTTGGTTTTCACCAACTTCTTAAATCTTTTTCTAAAAACAAATAGTGCCATGACATTCAGTGTGGCCGATTATCTATGTTCCATCTAATTTTCAAGTTACCAAAAGCCAGTAGACACCAGTCCTGGAGTTGTCAGGAAATTCAACACCACACCTAAATCGCTATAAGATATGCACTTTTTTTCTATTTTCTCTCTAATTTTTCTCCGGTTTCGGATTTAGATTTGCGTTTTCCATTGCCAGTTATTAAAGGAACCCATCATCCCACTAATTCTATTGTGTAAAATCACGGGGGGAGGCGTCCGAACGTGGACTATGTCTCTACTCGGAGAACAGTCCGTAGAAAAAATAAATACAGCATCTTGTAGTGCTTGAAAAGCTCTTTCGAATGATGTATTTCATGACCCCTTTCACTCTACTATTAATTTCAAAAATAAACTGAAATGGTCCATCTTGATTAAAATCAATAATAATTAGCACTAATTAGTGATTGAACATGTATGACATTATGATCTATCTTAATTTCTTGAAGTATATTGTAACTATGGAGCATATACTATGCCCCTGCATCATAGCGATGACTTCTAACATAAACTTAAAATTTTATAACTCAGCCACTCATAAACTGATCGGTACAACATTTTGTGGATATATGTATTTCAGTGTCCTCTACAAAGTGAGATAGGTCTGAAGGCACATATGGGGGGGCGGAGAATAGATTACCCCCCTTAAAATCGTCTTGTATTAGCATATTTCATAAATTTCCGATGAGGTCAATATTCTAATCCTATGAGAAGAATGAGACAGATGATAGTGACATGTCACCAGATGGCGATAAATGTATGTATGTATAAGTGCAAAAAGTTTGAATATATGCATATTTGACCTAATTCAGATTTTGATTGCTAATCTGTGTAAGCCTGTTTCTTTAAAAGTACAGTGAAATGAGCTACAGTTGCATTTTCAAAATTTTTGTAGTCACTCTACGTTACTCTTATCATATGTTCTCTAGTCAACTATTGTATTTTTCCCCACTACAATATAAAAGCATCCTTAAAAAAAGCAAACTGCCATACACGGAACTTTTTAAACAAATAGACCGTATGGTTGGTTACTTTTAGAAAGATATGAACAAAAAAAGCATAAGTCAGTTTATCTTCAGTGACAGCGTACGATGAATTTTGGCACTTTTTTTTCTTTTGAAACCTTTAACACACTCTGTAATATATAATAATCACGGTCTCCTTAAGTGCTTTCCAAACGTAATTAAAATCAACTATTATCAAAGAGTTAGTTAATCATAAGGAAAGGTACATTTATTTTCTCATTCGTATAAAAATCAAACATGCTTTCGTTCTTTGGTAGAGTCCAATTTTTTTTTTCTACAACATGATTTTTTCCGGAATGTATGTATAATCGAGAAAAACGGTGAACGCAAGTGAATAATTGATTGATTAAGTGATCAAATGAGTAATTGAGTGATTAATTTTTCAATTAATTTCTATTATACAGAAATATATTGTCTATATATAAAAGTTCTTCAATCGAAACTTTCTCTAACTGCCGATGTTTTTTTTCTTTTTGTATATGAATCGTTTTCACCTTCTTCAGTACAATTGTGCAGATATTGTCGCCAACGGGTACTATTTTCAATTAAGTAAAAAATTTTCGGAGAAAAATATAGATTAGAATTGTATCTTACCTTGAATTTCTTCTATACGATTCATTGTACACAGACCATATCTTTCAACTTTTGTGAGTTATGTGTATTTTCACTTTTGGAATATCATTCTGCAGGAGCTGACAATTTGAATTTCGACAGAATTTGATATATCAGTTATTCTCATTGTTTTCCCATATTCGTTATCGACGCATATTTTTATATTTTTCTCTGTTAGTCCATTAGTTTACCATGCAACTCAGTGCATCTCTTTGGATAAAAATCAGATAGAAGCAACAAAACTATACACCATTTTGTTTTTAAATATTATATTAATTAGTGAACACCAATGTTTACTGTTGAACAAAGATTTTAGATAGCGGGAACAACGTCTTACGCATACGTCCAAGTTCTTCAGTTTTTTTAACCAGTATAAGTGTATCGTTTATCCGATGAAATGTTGCTCATTCTTTTATCTAATGAATCATTTCTGGACATATATTTCGTAGAAAACATGACAAAGCATGACAGGATATATTCAAATTTACATACAACAAAATAAACCATTTTAAATTTCAATTGTTTTGACAAGTTATAGAATCTACACATATCGAGAGATTTAAATGACAAAAAAAAACGAGAACACAGTTAATTATATTGAACAGTGAGAACACAAAAAAAGAATGTGTTATGCATACAACAACAAAACACGAAAGTTTATCTAATCTGCCAATAGTCAGAGAAATAATGAGCGAGAGAGAGAGAAAGACAGATTTTTTTTTTAGTTTTCTTTATTACAATTCAATTCTGTAATAGAAAAAAATTCAACAAAAAAACAAATAAAAACAAAAAAATTAATCTGATAAAAGCCGAAAAAGTGAGAAACAAAATAATATTCTCGATTTATTCAATAACAATAGCAAGCATACAAGTACATATTGATTTGTATTATTTTTTCTTTCGTTTAGCCGGTGAACTAGCAGCGGGTGTTATAAATGCATCGGGTTTTCGTTTTTGACTACCATTGCTCTAAATACAACAGAAAGACGAGGTTAACGAATTAATTGAAACATTTTATGAATATTTAAAACTAACCTTTGATATTGTAGTTGATTGTGAATTCGACATATTTGGCTTTGATCGTCCTTTTTTCTTTTCAGCACGCTCTTTTTCTTCTAATTCTTGTTCTCGTTCAATAAATGTAATTAAAGTATTACATCGACGTTGTAATTCCTGTAAACAAACGATGAAAGTACATTAGTTCAAAAACATCCTTTTTCTTTTGTATCGGATACAGAGAATTAACGTACCATTGATGTACGTGATTTTAAAAACCAATCAAAACGAAATTGTGGCGATTGTCTAACGGCATAACGTAATTCTTCATAAACATTTTCTTTATCAAAGCCAAGCTTATGAAGCATACATAATAAAAATCGATCTTCTTCTTCAGTATAATTTTTTCCCTTATTTGTACCGTATTGAATACGTAGTTGATGAAATGGTGCTTTATAACGTGCCATCTAAAAATAACAAAAATAAATAAATACATAAAAACTATTTAAATATAAATGAACTTACTTTTGTATCAAGAGCTTTTTTAATACTAATGCGTCGATGTATTTTTGTTTCACCACGTTCAATTTGCGCCATAATACGTTCGATATCGGTTAATTCATGACAACGATCCCAAAAAATTCGTGCATAAGCCATAACTTCTTCTGGCGTTTTACCTTCAACATCTTTACATATATTTTCTAAATCATCCCGGCCATATTTTTCATTTGCCTTAATAAATTGATTAAAATCACGTTTTGTCCAATTTGTAAAACCTTGTTGTAACAATTGTTCTTTTTCATATTGTTCATCTTCATTTAACGATTCAGATTCATCAATTTTCTTTTGTTCTTCTTGCTGTTGCTGTTTACCTTCATTTTCATCTAAATCTGGATCACGTACAGCTTTATAACCTATTTGCTTTCGATATGCATAGATTTCACGATCTAATAATTCAAATAATCTTGGTGGAAAAAACTACAATTACAAAATAAATTATTTAGCTAATTAGTTCGCTGATAAAAATGTCTGAAAATACCTGAAAATCTTGTACATTTGGTTGACGTGGTGGTCGTGGTGCTTTTGGTGCACGTGGTTCTGTCATTCGTAGTGCTTCACGAAAATAAGCATCAACAGCGTAATTCGCCTTACGTTCACGTTTTGGTGGCTAGAAATTCAGATAGAAATGAAAAAATTCAACTGCAGATACGTACGCATAGTCGTTATACCTCAATCCATTTAATACCAAGACCAGACGATTGTTTTTCACGATAATCTTCGCCTTCAAATTTATAAATAGAGCCAGTTTCTTTTCCATCACCATCAGTTGTATCCGAATTATCAATGGTAAATTTTCTCAACTGATTTTCGCCCAATGCTTCAAATTTCTTTCGTGATTCTTGCGTTTTTTGTTCACCTTCAGCTAAAACCAAATCAATATCTTTGTCTAATTCACTTTCGCCTTGTTTCGATGAGAATACATGTGATGCTCCATGACGAATCATTGATAACATTTCATCTTTTCCTAATTTTGTCGATGCATCTTGTAAACGTCCTTGTTGAATAACAACATGATCAAGACGTAATTTCATTTCAGCACGTTCACAAATTCGTTCTTCAACGGTATGTTCAGTTATCAAACGAAATACACGAACCTGAAAATAAACATTTCAAACTAGATGCAATTAAAATTCAATAAAAAAATGTTCAACTTACGGTTTTTGTTTGTCCTATTCGATGCGCTCTATCAGTGGCTTGTAAATCAACTTGAGGATTCCAATCACTATCGTATAATACAACAATATCCGCTGTTGCCAAATTGATACCTAGACCACCAGCTCTTGTACTTAACATGAATAAAAATTTTGTACTACCGGGTTTATTATAAGCATCGATCGACGCTTGACGATCCTCATGTGATGTTTGACCATCTAATCGACAATATTCAAAATTTCTCCATATACAATAATCTTCTAATATATCCAACATTCTCGTCATTTGACTAAATAATAAAACACGTGATCCTTGTTCTTTAAGTTTAATCAATAATTTATCTAAAATAACCATTTTTCCACAATTTTCAATTAAATGTTTATCAGTTGTATATGGTGGACCAGGTTCAGCTCCATCAAAAATATCTAAATAAAAGTAAAAACAAAAACGTTTTTACACTACTGTGATTAGAAAACATTGATATTACACCTTACATGGATGATTAGCACATTTTCTCAATTGCATCAAAATATTTAACAGACGAACTTTATCTAATTTTCCGCTTGCACTATTCAATATATCAATATCTTTCATTAAAATTTTTGTATACCATTGTCGTTGAAGAGGTGCAAGACCAACATATAATTTTGTCTCAACTTTTGGTGGTAATTTTTTTTCAACATCACTCTTTAATCGTCTTAATAAAAATGGTTTCAGGATACCATGTAAACGTGAAACTAATTCTGTATCATCTGCAAGACATTTTTGTGTATCAAACCAGGCATTAAAATCATCAGCCGAATCAAATACATCGGGTAATAAAAAATTCAGAAGTGCCCATAATTCATGAAGATTATTTTGTAATGGTGTGCTACAAAGAAATAAAATGAGATCATTTAATGGAACGCTTATTCACCCATAAATGATTTATTTTACCCAGTAATTAATAAACGATTTGTTGATTTTAATAATCGAACCATTTTACTTAATTTTGATTGTTCATTTTTGATTCGATGTGCTTCATCAATACAAATATAACGCCAGTTATACTTTTTCAATATAGCACTTTCACGTAATACACATTCATAAGATGTTACTAACACATCCCAATCATCAGGTTCTATTTCTTCTCGAATAATACGATTACGTTCTTCTTGTAAACCAATTAAACAAACAGGTTTTAATGATGGTACCCAACGTTGAAATTCATTCATCCAATTTTGTAATGTTGATTTTGGTGCTATGACCATATGAGGTGAACCAGCATCACGATAATGTTTCATATAACCAAGTAATGATATTGTTTGCAGTGTCTTGCCTAGACCCTAAAAATTACACTTTTGTTTAACAGTAATAATTATCAAATAAAATGCCTTTTTTCTTGGGTTTATTCTCGAATCAGCGCTTCTTATAGAAAATAGCTCTACGAAATGCATACATTTCAAGACAGATCGTGATTAATGCGAGAAGAAAAAAAGAAATACACTTTTCTACAACTTCCGGATAAATCCTAGGAGAAACATAACTGCTCACCATTTCATCAGCTAAAATACCATTGATACCATTTTCATACAATGAAATCATCCAGTTGAGACCTCGTACTTGGTAATCGCGCATTTCGCCACCTTTTACAACTACAAAGTAAGAATAATAATAAACATATGTGTGCTAATTCACTATATATTCCACTTACACCATGGTGATTCATCAAATCTTGTTATATCCGGTTTTTCTGAATCTTTTGCATCATGCAATAATTCTTCATCTTCCTCTTCTTCGGTCATCTAAAATAAGAAGCAATTGTTATAGCACAAATATTAGCTGATATTAATTTATAAATTTACTTACACGATGACGATGACTAAAAAAATTTGAAAAACACAAAAATATTTAGTGCCTCACTTGTGTACAAGTATTATTTAATACTTACTCTCCACTAGAGATTGATTTTTGTTTTTCTGCTTTGACTGGCAATTTCATTTTTAACGGTGATGATTGACCTTTATGATGTTTATTTAATGTACCATCTTGCACGAAATGTGAAAATATTTCTGTTTGTTCAAGTAAGTAATTAAAACGTTTGGCTTGATCTTGATTCTGAATTTGATTAAAATAATAGCAATCTATAGAAAGAAGAAATTAAAACGAATCTATGCACGTACAAGTCGGCTTTGATAAACAGGATCAAGGATTGGACGCTCTTGTTTTGGTTTTGGTTTCTTTTTTGATGTTGTATATTCTTCATCATCATCTTCTTCGGGTAATGGATCATCGACCCCACCAAGCTCGCTCTTAAAAACCAATTATAAGTGTTTACACATAGTTTGCAAAGGAGAGCTTTGCAAAAAATATTCAAGGTCAAACTTAATTTTGTCACTCCAGTTCCCGATCAAGAAACAAAATGTTTGCTACTTTAGCTACATTCGAATTTTCGCTATTTTTGCACAAAAAATTTGTTTTTAAGGTGCAAAATAAGGAAAAACCCGTCGACAGATCCAGTTCTTTAATGACCAACAACAGGTCTGGACCCCCAAAAACATGTACTCGCACATCTGTAATTGAGAACTACCTCCAATTCATCAGCATCTTTTTCTTCTAGTTTTTCTTTTTGACGTTTGACAACAGAAGTACGTTTTGAAGAAGCAGTTGCCGATGTACTAGGATTATTTGAATTCACTTCCGAAGAAGCATTTGTTGATGCTGTGACACCATTTTTGTCACTTAGGTTTTCACTCATGTTTTTTTACGTTCTTCGTTTAATCTAAAATGAAAAGATACAAAAAACTGATAAATTACACTCATTGAAGAATCAAGCACACACATATTTATATATGTGTATTCTTTTCATTGCTGGTAATAAATTTTTTTCTAAACGATTTTTCTGTTTGAGTAGCTAGTTAATGATAGAATCAATAAATATTGGTATTTCTTATTAAATATTTAGGTCTCTACTCGTAAAGCATGTTCATCAATTTTGTATTCGACTCAGAGAAGAAATCGAACGATAAATAAGTCTTTTAATAGATTTTATCGAATATAAACACTCACTTCGTTAATATAATTAAACAAAAATCGTAGAAAATAAATTAGACCTTTAGAAGATAGTAAAAAAATAGTTGTCATATGGAACAACAATAACAACAACAACAAATATGAAATTCATTTAATGCAAAAGCAAGTATAACAACGATAAACAATCTTAGGGAAAAGTAGGATGATAAATGTCAAGTATGTTAAGACTATTTGTGAAAGACAGTAGGTGATTAGATTATTATATTATACAAAAAACCAATTTTTGGAAACTGTAGAGAAAATAAAAAACTCTTGTATTTATACACATACATATATATATATATTGTAAAACCAAGTAGGCACCGCACCAATAATCATATTTATTAAAATTACAAAAATAGAAAAAAAAAAAGATGTAAACAGGAACGACTAGAGTGATATTTGGAAAAAATATATTCAGTAATAAACAATTCAGAAAATAACTTTAACTTCAATTAATATGGCCATCGTTAAAAATATTACATAATAAACAACAAGCACAAAGCCAAACCATCGACTATAATTAAATTTATTTAATGGAATAAATATGAGGGTAGCAACCAAACTTCCAAATAGAAAATAAGCTATAAGATTTTGTAACGCTGATTCTTTTATCTAAAATAAATAAATTGTTTAATTATAGGCATGTTACTAGAATTTCTATAAATTTGTTTTTTATTTCGTCTCAAATGAATCAATACTGACCTCAAACGGTGCTCCATTTCGAATTGTAACAATAGAAAATGGAATTCCAAGACCAATTAAAAAGTCTAGTGTTATTAAGTTAAAAGAAATATATTTTTATATTTTTTCATGTTGTCGAAGTGTAGGGGGATGATATCAATGGAATATAATATCATCTGTGGAGATCGACACTCGTTTTATGTTGCGTAATATAAAATATCGTTAATCTATTTTAAGAGTTAACAATTAATTTCTTGGCTAATGCACGAAGAAATATATCACGCGAACTGAACAAGATTCGAACATCAAACGTCATGTTTTAGAATCCAGTTAGTTAGTCACGAAGCTATTCTTGAATATTGAAATTTAGAAAGAAAAGGATACTCATTAATGGTCCACCGTAACAAGCTGAAATACCCATATTTGGATAGCCTTGTTTTGCTGATACAACATTAGAAACATAATCTTAAATGAATAATACAATTG
This sequence comes from Didymodactylos carnosus, assembly GCA_905250885.1. Lineage (NCBI taxonomy): Eukaryota > Metazoa > Rotifera > Eurotatoria > Philodinida > Philodinidae > Didymodactylos > Didymodactylos carnosus. The sequence continues at coordinate 9,384 of CAJNOQ010000144.1, forward strand.
AAATAAAACAGAGTATTCACTGATTTTTACGTTAGATATACTCACCACTGAGACTATTTCCCCATGCTAAAAATGTTAATCCAACTATTGTATTGCTAATATTAAATACAATACCAAATGCTGTGAGAAGATTAACAATTTCATTTGCAATTGAATAAACCCATACAACAGATACAGAAAAAGCAAGGAATGCAAATGCCTAAAAAAGGTGAGTAGATAAGATATGAGTATATTTACAATTACGCATCATACCGAGTGCAAACGAGGTTTTGAATGATAATCAGTTAAAATAAGAACAACAAAACACAGTATTGTACCCAATATGAGGACAATTGCCCAAATAGGAAATACATGATTGATTTTAGCAAATCCAACTATAGAAAATAATCATAAGAAACTTGAATGACTAAGTAGATGAACTTACTTTGGGTTAATAAAGAGATTGCTACTGGTCCAGAAACAAGATGAAATGAATTGAGTAATTTATTCCAATTATGTTCTGGTTTTTCATAGTCAACTATGGGCGTTGTAAAATGTAGAATAATATTTACAGGCATCTGAAAAAAACAAATATACGAACGGTTGCATCTACAAGAAATAAAGTTTGATATTCAGTTTTACCTTGATTACGGTTAGAACTTTACTTAGGCAATTTTGTTCTGCCCATGGTGTATCCTCATTTGGAAGAAACGCTTTTCGCAATGACAACGCAAATGTTACATCGGGTTGAACATAACTATCATCTGGTAAACAATTACCGACAATGCCATTGCCGGCTTGGTTATCATTTATCGATTCGCCATCAACGTGTATTGATCCTAAAAGAGAAAAAAACACACGTTTCTATTCATGTCAATAATTCTCAATGCTAAGTCTAGCTTACCATAATTTGTTCGATTTACTGATCCTGCAGCTTCCGTTTGTAAAGCTTGTAGCAGAGCTCTTTGTTCTTTTATTCGACGATTAATGAAATACCCGCCAATAAGAACAATCAAATAAATAATGTAAAGAACGATAAAACCTTAAAGAATCAAACGTTTTTGTGAATATCAGAACGAAGAGAGTAAATTATGCCAAATACATACGTACTTAAACTTTCGTAAACGTAAATTCTTCCGTCATACATGATATAATAGGCAGCAAATGCAGCTACCAAGAAAAAGATTATATCACGTAATAAAGGACGTTGAATAGACCGAAAAGGTGTCAATAATCCAATTGTTCCAGCCACGACAGTGGTAACAAAAACTCCAGCACCTTACAAAACAACAATATTCATAAAACAGGCATATTCGAAAAGAAATTTCGCTATTACCGAAGAGAGCACCAAACGCTAAACCAGCATCTCCATCCTTCGCACTTAGTACGGCGGCTGTTGCTGAAAAGATATCTGGTGCACCGTTGCCAAATGCCAAAAATGTAACACCCTATAGATTTTTAAAAATTCTTAAAGTAAAGGTAATAAAAGATCTTTTCAAAAATATTTACGGCAATATTCTCTGATAAATTCATAATTTTGGCGATAACACGTAGAGCAGGGCAAAAACTAAAATAAATAAAAAGGAAAGATTGATATAAAGAAATTCTATAAAATCTAATTTTACATACTAAGCGTCAGCTGTAACACCCAATGCGATAAACAGAACGATTAGCCATAAAATCTAAATAGAATAATCACAATAAATAACGCCAACAAAAGGTACAGACACACTAACACTCATTCTCGAGAAATTATTATTAGTCGAGCAAACAAGTCTCAGTCATCATTTCTACTTGTTTTGTCATCTCTAATATGAAATCGAATGTTGTGTTTCGCTTGGAAAACCATTCGAGTTTTCTGCTCCAAATTGACTTACCAATACGATAAAACCCAAAGCTTGTAATTTTTCCCCAATAATGCAAAACAAAAATACAAGATAATATCCACCATCAAAGTGGCAATCCTTCGCTGTTTTTATAAAAGAACAGGTGTCATTGTGGAATTGATGGTATTGACGACACTAATTAAAAAGATAAATAATAAAGCTTAATACACTATTATGAGTTTTTAACTTACATCGTAGTCTGCTGACATTTTGCGTTCAGTTAAAATACAAAGTATCTAAAAGTACAAGGAGAAATGTTTCATCAGTACAATTCTATGTCATCTTATATTTTTTCTTCGGTTACTGAAACTATCAGTAATCTTAATAATATGCAAAGAATGCAATTCGTAAACATCTGTCACTGTCGTCTGATACAAGTGTAACTAAGTTCATACAGTAATGATGGCCACATATTTTTATTTAAAAACTCCAGGATCCTCAAATAAACAAGTTGCAGTTATTTTCTATTAGCGTGCACGTTTCCTTCCTTGAACAGTATGACTAATATTATAAAACAATGTTTAGCAAGCACTATATTCAAAAGTTGAGATAGAGTTAAATGCAGAAATTAAGCGCAAGCTTCTACTACCAGTGCTATTTTTCATTCTTTATTCTGCTTATAGAGTTTTGCGCTTAAGTTGATATCTAACTTATTATCTTGACCCTATTGTACTATATTTATTTTTTTTGTACTTGTACTATAATTTGATGATGAATACCCTTGTGAAAAGAAAAGAAAATGCCCGTGACTCATTTGCTCGTCAGTTGGTAAAAAAGTCGAGAAATAAAAAACATAACAGATTCCTCCATTGTAACGAGGCCAAAAATCTGACGGTACCACTTTGTTTCATGCCCAAATTTTACAAAATTCATACCGTCATCATTCTATTTTATACATAATTTCAGAAGAAGTCTAAGTTATTATGATCATTTATATACTGATGGTAGAAAAAGATTAAAGATTTTTGTTTCAACCTGTTAGGTCTGAGTTCGTTCAGTTCAATTCTTTTCGTATCAAGAAAAATCTTAAAGCAAAGTCATTCGTGGTTGCATACAGCTTCATTTTATTAGGATAATGGATGGTATGGATGCTGATGGAAATTTATTTTGCACTGAGATAATCTTTCGATAGTATGTTCTTTTTGTTTATGTTAGTAATATGGTCAATATATAGAAAAAGATAGATAGTCTTTTACATATTTATTTTAAAAAAGCTCAAAAAAAACTTTTTAGTTTAGAACGAAAAAAATATTTTGTATTGTATTCACGGTGTTTCTTTAATAAAATTCATTTTCAAATTAGAGATGTCGTACATAGTAGATATTCGTCGTATATTTAAAAAAATAGAATTTCTTTGTAAAAAAGAAATTTCTTTATTTCTGATTGGTCAGTACCGTCATTTTCTCTTGTAAATTAATAATCTTGATAATAAGTTAAGTTTCATGAAAGCCATGGCATGTCTATTGGCGAAAGATTATTGTAAACTTTTTTAGAGTGTGCCTAACTAAAACGTTAACTTTTGCTAAAGATTGTCTGCCAAAATTTAAATTTCTTTGTAATCATCGGAAAAAAATAGGATTTACTAACCAGATGGGGCTAGACGCGGTTGTATTGTGTTCAATAATAAAAGATGACGCAGTGCTACGCGGTTTGAAAAACAGGCGGTAATAATTACGTCTTCTCTATAAACCAAAGATTTTATCAATATTTATTTTATCAATAAAGATTTTTTGAGTTGAAACATTTATGAATACCACTACGATTTTTAACCTCGGTTAATGAGACTTAAATGTTAAACAATTCTTGTTCTTAAGATGCACAGAATTCAAACTTCGAATGAAACTTATTTTTGACTTTTCCACATATCATTCGATTTTTTTCGAGAATTTGACGTTGATCACGAATATAAGTGACCCTATTTTTTGAAAAAAATTTTACCGGTCGAAAAATCAGGAAAATCCCAGAGGTGTCCGTAGCTTCAAAAAAGTAAGATTTTAGAAAAATGGCTATAACTTTTTCGCGTTTTGCTTTCAACGCTCGTGCTAAAGCTTTTTGAATTCAGCGTCAATAACTAAATCTAGAAAAGTAATTTTCAAGGTTTTTTCTAAATCAGAGACGAAAAGTCGTAATTCTCTTCGTAATTCTCAATCTTCTCCAACAGAACGCAACTTCTATGGAATACAAATATCATATTTGGAACCAGGATCAAAAGACAAATCGACCGATGTGTATTTTGAAATTTTTTGTTCATTTTTATTTTTCTACGTGAAAATTCGAAAAAAATTAAAATATTCGGATAGGATAGAGATACATATCACTCGATTCGTCTTTTGATCCTGATTCCAAATATGATATTTTTATTCCATAGAAGTTGCGTTCTGTCGAAGAAAATTGAAAATTACGAGAAGAATTCCGACTTTTTCGCCGCTGATTTAGAAAAAACGATTTTTCTTATGAGGAAACGTTCTTAAGTGCTCCCTAGCTTTTTCAACGACACCTAGTGGGTTGTAAGTTATTGATGATGCCGATTCCGAATATGGATACGAGAGCTGCTCTTAGGGCTTCGAAGACCCGGTTTACAGAAATTCAAAATTCCGTCTAGGCGCATCTTCAAATTCGCACTAAAGACTCTACAGTATCTGTAGATTATCCAGCCAAAGTTTGAAGGTTAACTATTGTGTGGTTCTAGAAATTCATTTTGGACGAGCACCCACGATTGAAACATACGTAGAAGAGCGAGGGAGATGAACTAAGGATCACTCTTTGTACTACAGTATTTGCATTGAATGTAGGTCATAATCATGAAAAAATAATCATGGAAACCTATGATTCCGAAAACATAGGTGAAAGTTTTGTCAGAAAAATTACACACTTACGTCTAACCTTCGCTATTTCACTTATTTGGCGTCCTTTTCACTCTTCATACATATACCGCTGCACGACGATGACATCATAATGTTGGCGAGATAAGAGAAAGAGAGAGGAGTCTTTTAGAACGAGTCTAAATGACATTATAACAATGGTAATATGTGTAAAAGTTCAGCCCGTATAAGTACGGGCCCCGGCACGAAATGGTTAAGAACGTTCCCTCGTCAGCGAAGAAAAAAAATTTCAAAAATCTACTCATATACTTTTGAAGAGGAGCAGACAGCGGATCGAGCCATGTAAAAATATTGTCTCTGGGATCTCGAAATGAAACAAAATAAGGTTTGCAAAAACCGGTTCGGATTTAGAGTCCTGTCTGTTTCGAATGCTGTGAAAAAAACATTTTTCGCTTCGAAACCTTGAAACTTATTTTTCTAGATTCAGTTATTGATGCTGAATCCAAAAGACTTTAGCACGAGCGTTGAAAGCAAAACGCAAAAAAGTTATAGCCATTTTTCTAAAACCTTACCTTTTTAAAGCTACGAACACCTTTGGGGTTTTCTCGATTATTATCTTGCTGTAAGATCTTATAAGATTCTTGTACGATTCCGTCTGATTTTGCAAGATTCACATAAGAATTTGTAAGATTCTGTAAGAAACATAGAAACTGATTCTCGATATAAGATCTTATAGTAAGGTTTCATCAGATTTCGTAAGATTCTTGTATGATTTTTATAAGATTTTATAAGATGGATCCATTTCTATGATTTTCCGTAAGATCTTGATCTGACTTTTTGACCTGGGTTGGTAATTTAAGTTTTTGGATAATCAAGTCAATGCAACATCTTTTTTTATTTTTACATTTTCTAATGCTTGTTGCTCCGCTTTTCTTCTCGATTCATCACGATAATGTTTATCATTATGTTAATGAATAAAAGTTATGAAATATTGTTGTATATTCTTTGCGGTCACTTCGCTCTGTTCTTTCATAAATGAATATATATATCTGCCTAGCCAGTGCCATGATCGAAGGAGGTAGGAGGTATAAGAGGTGTACGCCTCGACTGCTTTTGAAAAAAAATTTTCTATTTAGCAATCTTTTTTTTCCCAAGAATTTGGTCTGAGCTCTTGCCCAGATTTGGTAACCAATCTAATCAAAATTTAACAAAAACATGCTTTCTTCCACTTTATCTCCCAAAATAGTTGAGAACAAAATTTTTCTCCCACTTTCCTTCAATGAGAAAAAAAGCTCAAATTGATATCAACATTATCATTATCATTTAGTTATTGTGTTGAAATTATGATGATAGATGATGTTGTGTTCTATAAGTTTCTCTCAAATAAATTTACACCCCTTCTGCTTTTTTCTCTCGCCACGCTACTGCTGTCTCACTTTTACAACTTCTACATCTGCTGATGATGGATCGTACTAATTTGAAAGCTCATGCTTGAATAAATAAATTTAAACAAATTTAGCTGCTAGAAAAAAAAGACTAAAATACAAAGTTATTTTTGAAAGAATTTCATGTTCTTTTATTTAAATTGCATACTAGAGCTATCCGTTTTTTTGTCTATTTTTAACCGAATCGAGATAAAATCGTCAATAAATACTTGTATTAAAATAATAATCTTTTTTTTTGCTATCAAGAACAAGTATACAAAAAAAGAGAGATACACTGTTTGACAAATCTTGCATAAATCAGTTAACTGATATCAAACATACACATTAGTAATCAAAAGATGGAAAATAGCAACCATTTTTCACTGATTTTGCCATTCAATTGGTCGATTCTGTCAGACTTTTTTTTCAACATGCTCCAATTCTGCAATCAAATTATTCTAGATTAAAGAGTCTTACTATGTGCTAACAAGTTTTACGTAGAAAAGTCAATTTCTACATACGAAAACTTTCACTTATGCAACACAAGTAGACCTGAACTTTTTCTTAAATAGTCAATAAAAGCTAGATGATAATACTTTGTTGTTTCAGAGAAGAAAAAAAAAAAGACAAAACATTAACAAAAACGAAAGACAAGAAATACAACGGGAATGTACGCCAAAACACTAAGATAAATAAAACAATTGCAACAAATATTAAACAGACAAAAAATATCGCTATATAATTGATAAAATACTAATAGAAATAATATTTCACTGTTTATACTGTGGTTTTATTTAATTGTTGTGTACAAAAAAAAAAGCAAAAAAAAAAGGCAATAATCAAAATATTACTCTTCATTGGCAAGTGAATCCATGCTTCCTTGTCCTTCACCCATTCTACTTGATTGAGTTAATAGTTGATACAATTGTTCATCATGTAAACAACCGTCAATAAATTCCTCTCGTGAAAGTATTCCATCCGAATTCTTGTCCATCATTGTAAAAATATTTAAAGCACGTTCTTCGGACTCAACTTGACGTTCACATTTATCAATTTCATCACCAATCAATTCGTATATAGCCTAAATATGTTAAAGTTTTTATATGATCTAATTTCTTGCCGTCATATACAATAGTATGATCAGTATGAAATCGAAAAGGTTTTGTTAAAAAAATTTAGAATATTTCGTCAGACATTAAAACAAAAGAACGTCCAAAATATTCTTACTCCTATAATTCTTCTCATTTCAGTTTCGTCAATACTTCCATCACCATTGCAATCATACATTCGAAATGCCATTTCTAATTTTTTATCTGGGGTTCCTAATAGATGATAAATTAATATTGAACAAAGATATATGAACAATAAAAATGATTTAGCAAACCTTGCGATGTAATATTGATTGCTTGTAAAAATTCTTTGAAATCAATCTTACCACTATTATCTAAAATTTATTTTATTTATATAATAGTTTAAAATTAAATAGATATATATTTATAATTCGACATACCAGTGTCAAAGGCTCGAAAAACATGTTCACAAAAATTTTCTGCTCGACCTTTAGGAAAAAATTGTTTATAAATTTGTATAAATGAGTCACGTGTTAATTCACCCGATGGACAATCTCTCTATAAAACAAAAAAAAATATTCATTTTTTTAATTGTAAATTTTAAAAATTATCTATCTTACCATAAAACCTTTATACCAAGTTTTAATTTTTTTCTCAGAATAACTTGTATGTGTTTTTAAAAATTCAAGATCATCTTCTGAAAGATGGTGTTTGCTGCTCGTACAGCCCATAAAGCCAGGGATAAAACATCAGGACCTGTATAAAAAAATATAAAACAAAAAAAAAGAAGATAAAGAAAAGAATGTTGTTAGAATAATTAAACATGTGTAATCGTGAAAAAAAAAAGAAGAAGAAGAAGAAGTCATCCTATCTCTATGGAATAATTATCTATACATGTTTTCTATTGGGGGAAAAAAGGAAAAGTTTATTAATTCGTTTTTCTGTTTGAACACAGACCACGTACAAAAAATTTCGAACGAGAAAAACAGTACTCTATTGTGAATAATTTTATTACTCAATTAATGTCATAAAACAAGAAACGACATGGAGAGATAATTCAAAGGTTAAGAATAAGAAACATCTATAAATCATTGTTGAACACAAGATTGCATCTATCAATAAATAATACATTTCACTACGATTTGCATGAAATATTTTCTAAGTTACCATATTGACAATCAAATTGAGTGTGTATATGTCAGAAAAAAATCATCTTTATGAGTATTGACATCAATTGCTAGTTATTGAAATCAATCAATTTTAGAACATCCACTTACATTCACCCACTAACTCCCCCTCATTCTAAGAAACAATATCATCAATCAAGTTTTGAATAATAATGACTAATACAAAATCTATTAGTAAAATTAGAATAGAAAACTATGAGAGATAATACGAAAATATTCTGAAATGAATAATTTTAAATTATTATCGTTTTTTTCTTTTTTTTGTTTTTTATATTTTTTCAATCGAAAAAAGTTCGAAAAAACAAAATAAACTTATCATCTTCTCGATAAAAACGTTTTCATTTTTATTCTAACATAAAAAACAGGAAATTGTCTCAATAAAAAAAAAATTTTTTTTTTTCCTGCATTTGATGAACACGAATGATGTCTGTATTTCGACATTCCCAATCACAAAATAACAATCAATTTTTATGCTTATTTCATAATAGTTTATTGTATCAAACGAAATACTATCCATCAATTGTTATCTTAAAAAGAAAACAATATTGGAAAAAAATAAACTAAACAATAAGTTCGAATGTTGCACCACCGTTTAACAGAAAAATAAACAAACGATTATTTCATTTTAATTCAAAAAAAAAAAAAAATTTTTTTTTTTTGAAATATACTAAACTAATAATATTTTACCATGTACACATAACGTTTTTTTATAGTTGGATAAATCAAAAAATATGTGCATTCTTTTAAGCAGTTGTCTTAGTTAACAATAACACATTATCTCTATTTTACTATTTATTATTTTATCACACACGCACACACAACCATTCTTGGCTTTATCTTTTTTCTTTAACAGGATGTAAATCAAACAACTCTAGAAACAGATCAATGCGATGACGTTTTCTGATCAAATATATATATATATATATATTCTATAGTAATAATATTCGAGCTTTTTATTCCAGCACTCAAAGTAATTCGGTTTTTTCCATCACATTATAGTTGCTGTCAACAGAATACCTCTCTAGATTATCCAAAAAAAAACACAAAAAGAGTAGAAAAGTTGAAGGTCAATATATTCTTTATGAAAATTTTAAAAAAGTATGTCTCAGATCAAGAAAAAATGGGCTCAATAATAGTCCATTCAACTAATATTATCTAAGTGTAAAATTTTCATTGAATAATCAATTATTTATTAGTGAGACACATATATAATATTCTATTGTTACGACGGTTATATGTCATTTTTTGTTTCTGTTTACTAAAATACATAAAATATATCAGTTGTAATCTCTGTTGACAAAAAAGATAATTGTTAGACATGTAACAATATGGGAATAAATTAACTCTATTAAATTCATCAATAGTTATCCATCAATATTAATGTTTTATAAAGAGAAAAAAAAAAAAAACAAGTAAATGATTGTGGAAATAGAAAAAATATGTTACTTTCATAAAGTAAGATGTATAATATATAGTATTCGAGAAATATTTATATATAATCTTATTTTATTATGGAATAAAAACCTAAAATGATCAAGTGTTGACTTTTTGCCAATAATACGGAGAATTATCAAAAAAACATCAAAAACATGATAATATTATTCTTTTCAAAATAATAAAAATCTATCATAAAGAATGGTTCATCACATCTTAAAATCCATTATCACATACCGATAATGTAATAATCGAGAATTTTTTGAATTAGCTAAATATTGAAAAGTATTTTTGTTTTTAACGAAGAATCAAATAAATTTTTCTATATTAGGCAAAAAGTTAAATTTTAAAATAGACTTTTTCGAAAGAAAATATGAATCTATAACAGATCATAAAAAAATTGAATAAAAAAACTCTTAAATCTAAGATGATGTATAAAAACGTTATATTTATCATCTAATGAGAAAAGTGATAGAACCACTCTACACAAACAACATGAGGATAAAAAGAAAATAAGCACAGTCTTTTCATACATAAAAGAAAAAAGGACCATAGAATTATTGACATTAACATCAACTCGTTAAAAATCAGATATATGGCGGCAATAATAATCCCTTATAAAAGCTATATAGTGTCAAAAATTAACAGCATTTCATATATCGATGCTAAACTAAGGAAGAATTTTCTATTGACTTATAGGTAATAATCAAAAGATATTCGAAAAAACTTAAATGGAATAAGTAAATTTTCTTTTTATCAATTGTGATTTTTAAAGGAATACAGAAAATTATTGTCTAAAATACAAAATTGAATTATCTAATATAGTATATTAGACCGATAAATTTGTCATGGTACACACTAAGAAAAAGTGATGTATCTTAAAAAGAGATCCATTACAAATGAGTTGGCTGTAACTAATTCATAATCGATTTACGTATCATATTTATCCATCGTATTCTAGTGAAAAATAGAATCTTAAAACGAAATTTATCGTCCTTGTAAGTAGAATACAAAATTATCAAATGTTACAATTTCGATGGAATTGTTTCCCTTTTTTTTATTAGTAATTCCATCAGAGTATTTGTCTTACTTTAGGATAAACAATTTATCCCATTATTTTGTCAAGAAAAAATTATATAACCGTAGTTAACACATAATGTTACTTTATAGTTACAAATATTAGAATTTGCAAGACCAGTATGAAATATAATAATATTTTTATGATACCGTTTATTTTTGAATAGTTGTGTATTTAGTTTGTTGAGTGAAATTTTTTCTATGATGAAGGAGTTTAGTTTTATACATTGTCTAGGAAGAAAAAGCCGTTTATAATTGAGTTGTTATTTTTATTCTTTTAAATTTCTTATCTTTAACCTTGGTAGGACTGTGACTAAACTCAGTACTGAGCTTCCATAGTATCTAAAAAAGAATGAAGAAAAAACTAAACGATTTCTTTTTTTTTTTTTTGAAGAAATTTTAAACAATTTTTTTTATTGTAGTAATAAGATGGATGCAACTTGTAGAAATATAACAAACACTCCTAAGCTAAGATAGATGAAGGGGAAAAAAAAATTTGGATTTTTATGTAGCACAGAACCGTTTTTGTCGTGCAATATCATAGACTAAACTTGAAAACACTTTTTCGATCGTATAAGCAGTAGCACATATATGACAGTACCGTAGCGAAAAGAATTTTCAATAAATTTTCGTTAGTTGACATCTTATTCATTCTCAGAAACTTACGTTTTTATTTATTTATAAATATTTGTGATTTATAATTAAAAAGCTACTGTTACTGATATGTGTCATCATTGAAGAATGTTTACTACTTAACTTCCACCGAATAATTTAAAAGATGAACAAAAAGAATTTTACAAAATTGTTTTAACTTCAGATTATCATTGTTAAAGTAAATACATCTAATTTTTCATATTATAAGTAGAAAATAATGTCTTCAAGATACAGAAATGTATGTGATGTATTTCAATAGAGAAAAATCTTCTAAATTGAATGGGTAAAACGTTTTTTTTAAGTTTTATTCTAAATGAACGAGAGTCAATCTGTTCAAATTATATTCATCTTTATCGAACATCAGAATACGCCAAGAGCAATTTGCTACTGTATTAAAACAACATCATTTCACTGTCTAAACTTTTTTGCTGCATATGTGTGAATTTTTATTTTATCTAGTGTTACATTTAAACAAACTTTAGCTTTTTTGTAATTTCCATATGTTCTTCAGAAAAATACATTTATTTATTCATTCATTCAACAGCAAACAAAACTTTTTGCTCGTATATAGAAAAAACTCGCACGAAAACATACGTAAAATAGACATCAAATTTAAAATTAAAAAAATGCAAAGATAAGATCTATGCAATTAATATGTTATAGCTCTGAGATCATTGACTATATTTTGTCTTAGAAGTATGTTGTCATTTTATATGATAAAAAGTCAATTATTGACAACTAGGCATTTTTTACATGTAATCCAGTAAAAATTTTCTTTATAGGAGAAAAAAGTTTATTAAATATATCTTGTTCGAGAAAATTGGACTCTTGTTCATTTAGAACAAAATTTAAAAAACGTTTTATCATTCGATTTAGAAAATTTTTCCCTATTAAAAACACATAAAATATATTTCTGTATCTTATAGACGTTACTCTTTCAAGCTAAATTATCAAAAATTAGATGCATTAACTTTGTTTCTAGCAGAATATTTGAGAAAATAACAACTCTAAGGTATCAGCAATTAAAATAATTAGAATAGATAGATAGATAGTCATATTCTAACAAATGATATTCTCGAAAGTTTAAGTTACAACTACTTTTTAATATCATTTTACAGTTGACAAATATAACATCTATAATTTTTCAAAATTAAAAGTATCTGTATGTCTTTAGATCGATTTTATCGATCATTTTTGTATTTTTTTATAGTATAAAAATGTAACCATCGACGATTGATTTTGTAGTGTCTAGTTTTCTTTAATAATTCCCTTTATATATATATATATATATATTAAAATTCATTTTTCTTTTTGTCTTTCTCTTTTTATTTTTTATTTCGAACTTCTTCATATATAAAATATAACTATTATCCAACGACGAATATACCTTTAAATATATTTTAGACAATTTTTTTTCTATATAAATAATAAGTTAATATTTACAATGAATGAGTAGTTAAATTTCCCATTGGAATAGGCAAACTTAGACTAATAAATTACTTATCAAATACATTTTGTTTTCTAAATGAAAGAGTAAAAAATATGAAGATAAACAAGATATTCACGTGAGACATATATTTTTCCATCATTATAGATAGTAAATTTAAAATATTGTCAAATTATTAATACATATGAGATTTAATAAAAGAGGATATTTGAACTAAAAATAGTATATATTTTTATATCAATTTATAAATTAATTTTTCTCTTTTCCCATAACATCCACTTATAAGTTCGTAAAAGATCTCGACTTTCTACTAAATGAATTGATTTTAATAACAGAACATAGTCTCTTGATTAGAACAACAACTAAAATATCTAATAATCAAGTTCTATTAGAATGTGAAAAATGCCTACAAGTAAATGACAATACGATATATTAAGTTCTATTTTAACTTCAAATAGTTTGTTTAAATAAAGACAAATTTTTTTTTGTTTTATTTGACTTTTAATTGTAGACCATATGTTTAATTATACTTAGAGTTTTTATAGAAAATACAAGTTACTAAATCAACTATTCACATCAATGAGATTCGAACATCCGTACAATTTTATCAGGCAATACTTTTTAATACGAAAAAAACGAGAAAAAAAAAGTATTCGGACTGTTTAATATTGCAGGATGTATGCGGTGTGTGTATTCGTGCACAAAAAATGTAATAAGTATTTATTAATTATTACAAAGTATTCTTCATTTATTCACTCTCTTCTTTTATATTTCATTCAAGCAAATATGAAATGGAGAGACATTCTAATTTCAAGGTTTTACAGAAATATTTTAAACAATTTTGTGATGTGTGGGTGTGTTTTTTATATTCATTTGCACTATACTCAACAAATGTCGGATAATTAATAAGTTAAGATTAAGACGATCTATTGACTTAAGTAAGTAATTTGTTAAAATTTTCATTATTTTTTTTACGAATAAATTTTAGACATTCAATAGATAAACATGAATAGAATAATATATTACTTACCGATCTAAATGTGTGATGAATGTATTAATTATTATTTTATAAAATATGATCAGTAATGTAACTTGCACCAATTCTATAAATAATGAGTCGATTAGAGTAATACTGTATGTGTGTGTGTGTGTGTGTGTGTGTATTTGAGAATAAAATAACCCGAAATTTAACAAGCGTATGAAAATCGAATAGAAGAAGAAAGCAAAAAGAACTGATTTATTTAATAATGAAAATCTGCTATTTTTCTTCTTCTTCTTCTTTTTTCTTCTTCTCTCTTTTATTGTTAATGATGATGCTGATGATCAGAAATAAAAGAGAGGACAATAATAGAATAAATGATAGGAAAAACTTTTTCTTTTTTTTTATTTTTATTTTCAAATAATACCAGTATACGTAGATATACTATATCGATCGTCGTGTTAAAAATACTTTTAAAAAAAAATATAGCGAAATTAAAAAGAAACATATCTTCTTCCTCTCTCCCTCTCTCCCTCTCTCTCTCTTTTTTTTCTCCTTCAATTAACCCACAAAAGAGTGCAGAAGAAGAAAGAATCCCTTCTTGATACCAGAACGAGTATTTATCATTTAGAAATGAGAAAAAAAAAAATTATTTTTTTGAAAATAAAATGCGACATTTTCTTTTATTATAAATAATATCAAAGAAGAAGAAAAAAAAAAAAGTTGCAATATTTTCCGTATTTGACACAAAACAATAAACACTAGTAGAAAAACAAAACATCTATAACAAAAAAGGTATTAATGGATTTTGACAACTTATCCTATCCCAATGTTAATATTTTGAGATTTAATAAACTATTTCTCTTTGTCTTGGTCAATGATTCTAGTCATTTAAAATAATGTTTGTTGTTCAACTACTTCTGAGGCGTTAAACAACATCGGTCACAGTTTATTAGAAATGCAAATAAGTGAAGTTCTAGTCTTTAATGTCTAAAGTATTTTTAAAAAAGTTTGTTAGTGTTGTTTGTTAATGTTGCTCCTGTGAAGCAAAAAAATGTGAAAACTTTCAACGTTGAAGTACCACGTCAGTAATCAGACTTCACCGAAGAAAAAGAGATTTATTGAAAATATATGTGCTGGAATCAATACGAATACATTTATTCCCATAATGTTTTTTTTGTAATTCTTTTCTATATAAAGAATATAGATTGATGAATCTGGACCAAATTCGTCATTTATTTCAATGTACAATATATGATTTAGATATATGAGATGATATTTTATCAATACAATATATTGTAACATCAAAGTTACTTAAAAAACGGAGACCATATTCTAAGGGAAGGAAACTACAAATTCAGGAGTTGTAATCACCAACATAGAAATTTTGAAGAGTTGCAAACGCCAAAATATACACAAATTAGCGAAAAATTTGATCTGATCGTTTTCCCCTAGAAGTCTCTCTATAAATTTAAATATCAATCTTCCATTTCTTTCGGAAAATGGACATGTTCTTCAAATTTTTCACAAAAATATAATCGTATCCAAGTTGATACCGTTGGCTACCAGTCATTCATTCACCCTTGTTTTATTTTATGTAATGCTATTTTTTTTTGAAAATTGAAACACGATTTTTTCTATCTTCAATCTTCATCAACGTTTTATATCATCAACCCAATTAGAAAATACCATTCTTACAGTGTATGGTTTTTATTCTAACCGATTGATAAGAAAGATATAATAAAAAAGACGATTTAATTTTCGCTTTTTTTTTCTTTTATTCCTCTTTGTTTTCGTATCGAATTTTGAGATTTAACATGAATAGATGTGTGCTATTACATATTAAAAATGTTGAAATGATATTTTGATGGATTCAAATTAGAATTGGCGAAGTATTTTAAGTGATAATGATGAATGAGACAAAATTAAAAGATAATTAGATGCCATTTTGTTTTTTCAATATTACGCTTCCGTTTAACTTGGATGACGCTGATTTCGTGTTAGCTGATACTTTCTATTTCTCTTTTGTATTTTCCCTGTCAACTATAGGGTGCATGTAGATCGATGTAAGTGCTTGCGGCGAATATTTAATAAATATTATATTCTTTTTGTCTCTATACTATTATATATACGCTTCGTTTCTTTCTTTTCCTTTTATCGATAATTATGTATACCAATTTAAAATCTTGTTTTGTTTTCTTTTATTTCATGCTAGTTCACTCTTAATAAATTTACTTACCTCTATATTTCATGAGCATATTAGAAACGAATATTCAGTCAGGCAATGCTAATCATCATAAAAACATTTATCATGGATTTTTTTTTCTTCAAATATATTGGTGAATTTTTGATACAAATATTAGGAAAAAAACAACATAATATTGTTGTCTGCGTGTTGTGTCTAAGGGCATCTTAAAATGACAGCAACATTTTAATAAAAACGAAAAATAGTGTTATCATCCAATACGAAACGAACTACAACATATTTTCTCAATAAATAGAAAGAAAATTTATCATGCTAAAATGATGTCTAAGGAAAGATAGTTTGAAGTATTCAAAATACATTCGAGTTATATATAAACATAGACAAAATTACAAAACACGCTCTCTTATTTCTCTATAGTATTTGGTTGAGTTTGTCACCAAACTATCGCCATACATTGTCATAAGCATATTTTTTTCATCATTATGATGTCCAAAAGATGTAATCAAAGTGACGTTTGGTATTGATATTGAAGAACATGATAAAGACGGATGACTGATTACTTCTAAATATGACGAATTTTATTTTGTTGCATCGTACATACCTAACAGTGGTCGAAAATTGGGTAAGCAACAGTTTATCTGATGTTTTTTGTGTAAATAATGCAATCAATCACATCCTCTCTAGTTCGTTTACCATATCGTCAGCAGTGGGATGAAGCATTTCATTGAATGTGAATTCTATAGTAGAGAAGACGATCTTTAGTTTCTCAAGCTCGTGTTCCCACGCATGTTTCAATAGTGTCTACTCATTCTCAATGAATTTTTAGAACCATACAGTAGTTAACTATTATATTTTGAGTATATAGTATTCAGACGTCGCAGGATATCTGATATAAGTTTGAAGTCAAAATTATGTTGCTAAGCTGAACTATGAATTTTTCTTATGAAGGAGACCCGAATTTTAAAAGTGATCTTCTATCGTGCAATAGTGATCTTTCAGCAACCAATAACAACTAAATTCATACTGGAGGTAGTAACCAAGAGTCAAGACTACATCTTTAGAAAATAGAAAAAGCTTTCATCTCTTTTAGATGAGGAGTTATTAGCATTTTACGGAAAAGAAATGAAACGCTTATATATCACGAAGCAAATAGTACAAGGGATCCATACTGGCGGGGCGATGTAGCATATGACTAGATCTACATCTACACAAGATTTAAAGTCGCTAGCTATCCTGATTCTTGAGTTGGAAGAATGATCTTACTTTTTTAGACCGTTGTAGCAGGTGGTGAACTTTAGAGAAAAATGGTAGGAATCCTCTTGTTGATATGAAATTCTTTTAAAAATCAATATATTCTCAGCATCGACAATTGATACGTTGAAAAATATTCATGTTAATCAAGACCGTTTATAAATGTAATTCTTATTTTCATTTATTATAATAATATTTAACATTTGATAATAATAACACATATAAAGTTCTCAAAGAAAGATAAGAGATCTCCTGATTTGAAAATAAATATCTATGACTGTACAAACAACTTCATTTTATAAAAATTAAGTTTGAACTTTATTGCGTTCTTTTTTTCTCAGACAAAAAGAATTGTCCAATTTCATACTAGGCTAGTTTTATGTTTGCATACTAACTGTGGTAGCCAACTTCATTTTATAAATGTACAATCAATTAAAAGAAAAAAATAGTAAAGCTCAGACGAATATCTCAGACAAAAAAGAACAACACCGAGTTAATTAATATCACAGATAAGTCTTATTTCTATATATAACAGTAAACACTGAGTACTTATATTGCCAAAAGTAAAACAATTGGACAATGATCACTACCATATACTTCATTTTGTATTAGAACATCACACACATGTTCTTTAAGACGATCGCTAATTACAAAATAGTCAAGACGCCAACCAATATTTTTTTCACGTGCTTGACGAAAATAAGACCAGAAGGTATAAGCGGCTACTGTATCGGGATAAATATACCGATATGAATCAATAAAACCTAAACAAAACATAAAAGAATCAAAATTAATTATTAAAAATGGAAAATAATCCACGTGTCTGTATAAAGTATTGTACTCATTTCGTGTAATCTCAATATGCTTATTACTTACCATCATTCAAAATTTTTGAAAAATTCTCTCGCTCCTCTTTTGTAAAACCAGATGTTTTTGTATTTGTTTTAGGATTACACAAATCAATTGATTGATGTGCAACTAAACAGAACGTCTTTGAATAGAAAATGGATTCGAATGATCTTTTCTTTCTTTACCATTTAAATCTCCACACCATATAACTGGTTTTATTTTGTCCAATTTTTTCAAATACAAGTGAAATGCTGCATCCCACTCCTGACGATATGGTAAACGAACTATAAAGAATGTGAACTGATTGCATTATTTACACAAAAAACATCAGATAAACTCTTTTCTTACCCAATTTTCGACCACTGTTAGGTATGTACGATGCAACAAAATAAAATTTGTCATATTCAGCAGTAATTACTCGTCCTTCTTTATCATGTTCTTCAATATCAATACCAAACGTCACTTTAATTACATCTTTCTTTGTTAATAAACCCACACCACTATATCCAGCCGTATCTCCAGATGACCAATATGATTTATATCCAGGCGGTGTACAATCATTGGGCACTTGTAATTTGTCACATTTCATTTCCTACCAAATTTTAACTATAGTTTCATATGTGATCAGTAGACAGACATTAATTAGCATGTGTGTGCTGGTAATGCATCTGAGAACCTCTGACGGTTTTACCCAAATAGCTAAGACCTCGAAAAGGACAGCATTCTTTCTGAACAGTTTTTATATATAAAATCTAGTTTTGTTTATCTTCTAAGAGAAATTTTTCTATTACTATCGATTTCAATAGTAAATGGTGCTAATTATTTTTTGAATAACTTTTAAACGAAATCAGATAGAGGCTTGTGATTTTCATAAATTGAAAGAGACACCTTTTCACAAGCAAAATCAGTTGTTGAATCAAGTGAAACATTGATTTTCAGTGGTTCGGGTGTGATATCAGATTTCTCTCATCCTGGGCTGAAACTTGGCTAATTTACGGTAATTTTCTAGTCGCGTGGAATACATATAATCGACTATGTTGCATCTTATGTCTAGAGGATTGTTTTCACCTACTTTTAAAAAACTCATACCGCATTTAAATTGCATTACAATTATCTCAAAACTTCACAATATACAGTATTCTATATCCAATTGGTAACAAATTTACAAAATCTTAACGTTTTTGGGATAGATTTCTCGCATATCTCTCAACAAAAACATTCGTTTTCAAATCGCTTAATCACGTTTAGCATATAAGTTTAATTATATTGTAAAGTTTGGTGATTGTAATGTATATTGAGTGAGATATGAATTTAAAACTCGATAAAAACAGCTTGAAAACTTCAGTTTTCGTATCTTCGATTGATTTCTGAGTTAGGACAGTTTTAATGCCAAAAATACTCCCAATTTTCCACCACCTATATTTCCTCACAGACGCATTAATTACATTGTTCAACTAAACAGTTTTGTAGCGAAGCCCCTGTATAGATAAACTCAATTTTTCATGTAAAGTCGAATTTTTTTACTTGAAAACACATGATATCAGGCGCTTCTTGTTGAATGTAAGCCAGACCGTTGTTTTTTAGCCACGCTCGTATACCATTAACATTCCATGAAACAAACTTGAGAGTTGGTTTTTCATTTTTCGCCGATAGTCGATCAGATGTTTTTAGTATCATTGTTCTTGGAGTTGCGTTAAGTTGTTGTGTGTCACTAACTTCTTCATCATCACCATCGGCAGCTGTATTTTGTGAACCCTGAGTTGATGTTGTTGCTGTTTTTTTAACAGGCTTTTTGGGACTCTAGATCAAGAAAAATATTCATTTTGCCATTGGCTGCTGCTGAAATTTTTAATGACTTACTTTTGATGCTGCCCGCTTTGTTCCTTTCTTTGGCACTACCTCAACATCATCTTCGTCATTTTGTTGATCTTCAGTTTTATCAAGAACAGCTGTCACAGATTTTTTTATTTTTCCACCGTTTTTCACAACCGATACCGTTTGCTGTTCTTGTTCATCATCACTACTGTCTCTGTTGACAGCGATCGATTTTTTTGAATTTTTTTTACTCGCTGTTTTTGACACGACAACTTTACTTTTCTTCGGCGGCATCTGAAATAGAAAAAAACTTGAATTTTTTTAATTAAACACAGCCGATTTATACATCTGCTTCGTCGCCAATTTTTAATTTTATTTACAAATATTGTGCATTTATATTAAAAAAATGCATCATAAAACAACCTAATTCAGGATGTTCAAATCTCATTTTACTTTTGCATATAATATAAATTCATACTATTATGATTCAAAACAAAATGTGAGTGGAAGAAAGGGCTCATGAAACTCTTGTCATATAGATGTTCTTAATCATACATTACTTTTTGAAATCTGTTTCTCTATTCCATATCTAGCAAACAAAAGGCAAAAACCAATATTGCTTTTATAATGAAGGCTCGTCAGTTATATAATTATATGATCACGATACGTCCAATATGTAGTAAATGAATCGTTACATGTATTGCGAACGTTTTTTAAACAAATCAGTAGTGCAATAAGACATTGTACCAGCTTTCGAGTTATACCGCAATCGACAGAGGATATCCAGCTAGTAAAAAGCCTAAAGAGCTTCATGCCCATGGCTCTTTGTTCAAAAGATATAGACATTTTTCTGACTTTTCCCACTGAAACACGAGAAAATGAAAAATTTCATAACTTTTTTAAAACAACAAGTTAAAGGCTCAGTTTTTTTTCTGTAGTGCTTCTGTATATCCTTGATATTCACAAATTGTTTCAGCTTTTCATCAGGTTTCGTTCCCGAGTTATCGAATTTTTGATTTTTCCACAGATCCATCTTTTAATAGTCTAACAGTAAAATGACTATATAATCGTCAAAACGTCATCAAAATTTTTGAAATTTTCGAAGCTAATATAATTTCATGTATCGTTTTTACAGATGGAAGAAAACTTTGCTTCTATGCGATTTTTGAGTTCTAGGATTCCCAGAGACCCAGCTGAAAGCTGGACCTTTACAAATGTCAAAATTGTACACTAGTACTAAATCCATCATATGTGCCAGTCGAAATTATATTAGCTTAAATTTCAAAAAAGAAAATTTCAAAAGTTTTGATGATTATATGGTCATTTTATTGTTAGACTATTAAAAGATGGATCTGTGGAAAAATCAAAAATTCGATAACTCGGAAATGCGATACTTCGAGCCATGGGCACGAAGCTCTTTAGGCTTTTTACTAGCTGAATATGCTTTGTCGATTGCGGTATAACTCATTAGAAACGACGGGTATCACTTGGGGACGTAAGAATAAAATAAAATTTAAAAGACAAACGTATGGTAGTTTGCAGAAAAATTCCATCATATTTTACAACTGAAATTCATAATATTTAACCATGTGAAATGAGCCTGCTGATACATTCGCATATGTACATTCGAGTTCTTCATATATAGATAACTGTGTCTCATGAGTGAGAAATCATCTAAAATAGAATTTTATCATTTTGTTAGCAAAATAATGTTAATGATAAGAATAAGAATTTATTCCTATTTCCAAAACAGAAATAAATGCAGTATATAGTGACATACAACTGAATCGAGTACATTATAGTGAAAAATATTTTCTCACTCGAGTTTCTAATCTCAAAATATTTTATCTATCATTCAATCAAGCACCATCTAATTAAAATTAAATCATATTAATAAAAATTGTATACTTATTTCTAGAATATTTCGATTTAATATTATCACACACGTAATACAAGACTATTAATCAATCCATAAACACAAAGAAATAAACGTTTTTTTCTAAATATATTGACAGAAAAAAAACAGAATATTCGAATTGAAAAATAAAACAAAAAACAACATCAGTAGTGAAATTAAAAAAAAAGTACGAAAAGACAGCCATTGACATCAGATGTCATCTAGTCTAAAAAACATTTTTATGTTTTACATAAATTACAAAAATGATAGAGTATGTAATGGCGAACACCAGGAGAAAAACAACAACAAGAACAACAACAATTGTTTAACAAGTAAAAATAAAACATACGACAACGTTTTATTGACTTTCACAAAGAAACAACAAGTTGTAGAATGACTCAGTTTCAATAAGAAGAAAGAAAGAAAAAGAAACTTATACATTTGTTTGTTGTTCTGCTGTACTTTCAATAGTATCAAAAACTTGATCAGGATAAGCAAGAAGTTGTACAACACGTGCCAGACGAATAGTATTTTTGTTTTCAATTATATCTTGGGCTGTACAAAGTTCAACCTACACAAAGAAGACAAGACAAAATAGTAGTGAAGTGAAAATATTTTAACACGCATTCTCATGCAAATATTTTTTAGTTAAAAAAAAGAAAATTTCATGCACATTCAAATAAAAACAAATTGTAAGTCTATATCCTACTTTAACGTGAAATAATCCATCTTCTTATAAAATTATTCATCACAGATCAATTTCTGTCTCATGTTAGAGTTAATCTTCGCGTTCATAGCTTCGGTGACAGATACCACATGCAGAACGTTAAAAAGGAATACATGTTATATTTAGCAATATTAAGACAAGATACTGAGATTCTCATAAGGGAGATAGGTGAAAGGTGAAAGAAAATTTGAAGAATGAATCTATTAATACGCTGAAACATCTTTAAAAAAAAAGATAACTATTTTTGAGCATTTTAAAACAGTACTTTAAGAAAAACTGCAAAATTAATTTACTAAAATGTGTGTTATGTACGTTTGATTAAATATATAATTTAAAAAGCATACAGCAGTCACATTATGAGATAAATAGAATAAAAACTAAAGATAAAAAGCGAAAAAGCGTCACAAATTTTAGCTAAAATATAATCCATTGTAACGAAAGTAAACTACAATGAGAGACGAGATGAGCAGAAAAAAAATGAGAAAATTAGCTAGAGGTTTATCGAGTGATTGATAATTTTCCTCCATATCATTAGAAGAAGTAGATGAAAATGTTACTATACGATTATGACGATGTTCATTTGCAATAGCAATTAATTCGAGACAATTTATAGTTAATGTTAAACGAAAATAGCCGATTTTTTTCCGCTTGACTGAATAATCAGATATTTGCTCTGTGTCATACTGTTGGACCAAAACATCGGTTAGTTTACACAAACAAGGCTGAAACATGCATATAAATATGTGTGTGATATTATATAAAAATCTAGCACCCATGCTCTTCCTCTCGTTTAGCAAGCCAGGAACGAATAAAATGAATGAAAATCAAACAGTCAATCAAAACCATAAACAATACTTACATCTGGAACTCCAATTCGACGACTTGCATCAATAAAATTTTCAACATTACGTCGACTTTTTGCTAATGATAATTTTGGCTAGAATGAAAAATTTAATAACTTTTTTTAGACGATGCATGCTTATAAGAGAATAAATAAATGTACGTACGACTGCTTGAGATGGCACGTGTATGTGGATACTTTGTACTGCACGCGGTCGAATCTGATTGACGAAATGACAAAGAACAACACCATCGCTTAATGCACGACCAACATCTTCTGGTAAAGCGACTTTAAGTCGAGTTTCAATCATCTGAATATTAAATAATCATAACAGTATTTCAAAATTTTCAAAATTCTTAGATTTACTTTTCGCAATTGTTCCAATGCTAAGTTTTCTTCTTTTGCTTGGAGTAAATGGCGACGTATTGTGAATGCTGGATTCGAACCAGGATAATCAAGGGACGATGTTTGAGAATTATTTCCGTTATTATTGTTTCTTTTGTTCTGAAGTGCTGTGTTCGTGAGTGCTAGTGAAGAAAGAGAATCAAAAGTTAATGTAAATAAAAATAAATAGATTCTTATTTAAAACATACTTCTCGGTTGCATATGGAATCCGGGAATTTCACTGGTAAAAGTCTAAAGTTAAATGCAAAAAATGATTTGTCTTGAAAACATCAATCTGAGAAAAAAGTGTACATACTTGATTGTTCGGTATTGCCTGACGCTCTTCGAAATATCTCAATTTAGCAATTTTGGCTTCTTGGAAATGTGAATCGAATTGTTGCGGTGAGATATCAAGCAAATCCTAGAACATATCAAGTTAGTATTATATACTCATAACTTAGAAAACAAAAAATAGTTTACCGAACGTTGCAATTGTAATTTTGGACGGTAACCATTCATATTTTGTTGACTAGTGGCAGATTGCTCAATTTTTATACCGTTGAGATTCGTTGATGATAATCCAGATGACCGAGAGAGTGTTTCGAGCCGACTAGAAAGATGACTGTCGTTTATAAAAAAATTGCAATAGGAAAAGAAGTTGAAAATACATACGATGATAGATCGATTGTATCGGAACAAGAGATAAACTGTTTATCAATTGTGTCATTCAGTGATGATGATAATTTGGGATTACTTCCATTTCCAGTTATATTCGTGTGATTGATACTGACTGTTACATTGTCTACATCAGGGATTAAATTCGATTCAATACTAACAGCACGATCTGATCTCATTAGAAGTTCTCCAACAGTTGCATTGTCGATTGATATTGATCGTAGATATGTTGTTGGCATCGATGATGATGTTGGAGACTGCGTTCCTGTTGTAGTACAGATACTAGACATTTGTCTTCCAAGATTCGCCGTTGAACAATTTTGTCTTGTCGTGGCGGGCCAATATCTAAAAGCAAAAAGTTATTGAACAAACCATTGAAAAATTATTGAAAACAATCCATTGGAATTATTTATCCATTGAAAGCGACAAGAAAAAGCATACCTTTGTTTCTCATATGGATCCTCTTTTGATGATAAATTAATCAACTGAACATTTCTAAAGCAATAAAAAAAAACTATTCATTAACACAAGCAAGAGAAACTAATTCAAAACATTACCGGCTTTCCATTTTTCTTCTCGCATCTTCACGCTGCTTTTCCATTAGAGCCAATTTTTCTTCATGAGCTCGTCGAGCAACCTTTCGGGCCTTTTCTCTCTGGAATAATGCAATGGTAAACGCATTTTTTCTTACGAAAAAACTTCTACGGAAAAATTTACCTGTACTTCTGTTTCTCCTAATTGTTGAAGCAAATGTTGTTTTAACTGCTGTGCCTGACATTTTTTTCGTTCATAATCGGCCTTTTGTCTTGCCAGTTCCTATAAATAAACGTATTCACTACAAAACTTACTTTTAAAAAATAAAGTTATTTACCTTTGAAAACTCATCAGCTAAACTTAACGCTAATGTCGGTTCGTTTCTTGCTATCTGATCTGCTTGCATGTTCAAGTATGAATCATCCTTAATAAAGATAAAGATTTTTACTGTTGAGGTAAATTGAGCAACATTTTCATTTCTTTGCCACATACATCACCCATTGTTTTTTCACTGCCTTCCGTTGTTAAATAACCAGAATCCGATGATACAACAGTTTTTCTCCAACGCTTTCCACATTGCAAATATCTTGAAAATACAATTAACTTTAGGAAACAGTTTTGAATATAAAAACTAAGACTAACCTTGAGCCTTGGTAAGAAAATGAATTTCTATACTTAGCATTTATTTCATATTCTGTTAATAAACCACGACGTTTTTCTTCTTTTACTGATTCAAACACTAAATACCTCATTATATGGAGTAAACCATTTGTACAAACCTTAAATAAAATAGTCAAAGACTGCTAGACATGCATATTTTCTTTTTTTTTCTAAATTACCACAGCTGGTGGAACTTCCAATGGATTATGTTCGACATTTAATTCAATTAACGTTACCATTTCCCTTAATTCTAGGGGTAGACGAACAATACGATTGTAAGCACAATCGAACTGGATCAATTTTAGAGAACATAGGTCTAAACAAAAACAAAAATATCAAGAAAATAGAAGCAGCAGTGAGAAAGAAAAAGCTAGTTCATTAGTATATTGGGGATTCTCGTTTGCATTTTATAAGCATGTCAGTGAATTTGAGAATTTTTACATGCGATATCACCAGAGACTTGTTAAAATGCATGATCACTGGAAAACAATCTTAATAATAAAGCCAACAACTTTGTGCAAAAGCGCGTGTTTTTCAATTTTCATTGAAAAATCAAATAAATTGATAAAAAAAAATGTTCAGTAATACAACCCAAAAGCAAGAATGGTAAATTAATTGCAAAAGAAAAAAACAAATAGGATTTGCACTTGTTTTTACCTTTCACCAGAATTTAAAACTGAAACTGTAAATAAGACTATTTTTCTCATCTTGTCAACTTTATATTAGAATTTATTCTTTTCTATTTATACCTGATGGTAATTCGACAATCATATTCTTTCTGATGTTTAATGTTCTCAAACATGGTAATAAACCAATTTGAAATGGTAAATGAGTGATATCGTTGCAACTTACATCCTGAAATACCGAAATATATCGTTAAATTTTATCAGTAGTAATTTCTCACTCATAAATATCTAATAGGAGATGATTTAGCAAATGAATTAGAATTTGTCGTATGTCAAATATCCTAATGCTACATTACATCTTCAAACTAATTTTTCAACCTTTTAAACCGATATAAATTTACAAAGAAAACAACAACAGCATACCAATTCTATTAATCGTTCAAGCTGCCCTATTTCTTCTGGCAATGATACTAATTTATTGTTATTAACAATAAGAACTTCAAGATTGAGCAATTTGCATAGTGGAGGAGGCAAATAAGATAACTGATTTCGACTAAAAGACAATAATAAACTAGTGTTGATCTTGTATACTTGTATTCTTCCATTTTACTTACCTAAGATCAAGAGTTTTTAAAACACATATTTTCACAACTTGTTCGGGTATAGATTTAATTACATTGTTATATAATGTAAGTCTTTCAAGTGAAAAAAATGTGCATAAGTCACGTGGAAATTCGGGAAAACGATTCTTTGATAGATCTATGAAGAAAAAAGAAAACAGATGCCAATATTTTTTTCTTTTCTACAAAAAAGTTACCAACCGGCAGTAACAATATCGCCTAAATCCCACTTATCGCCAATACGTGGAAATTCTCTTAATTTTCGTCCATTTAAATTTAATTCACCAGTACTTTGAGCTTCATCAAATGTTCGAATAAGAGTACGATTTAACTGACTGATACTGGTTGTATGTTTATGATCCAAAGCACCAGTCGCCATTCATTACTAACATTCATTCGTCAAAAAATGAAAGATAAAAAAAAGTTTCTTCACACGAATTAAGATATCTAAAACAATGTTTGCATCAAATACGATATAACACACAACAACAGAAAATAAATGAATTAATAATTTTCACGTAGAAGCTATGGGAATTATTTGTGCCGCATGATGGAATAATGTAATATGGCTTACATAAAATCAGTCTTATAAATATACTTTTGCTATTGTTAATGTCGTTCGATATACATCTGAAATAAACAGTCACAAAAAAACTATTCTCATAAAAACAGCTGAACTATTGTTATTACATCTATAAATCAAGATAATAACATATCATCACTAACTCACCCGAAAAGTGATGTTAGATTAACCTGGGGAAAGCAATGGCGAATTAACCAATCAAATATCAACAAAAGGTTTATTCTTTTCTTGAAGAAATAAAACTCAATAGTGCCGTATAAGTGCGACGAGCATCGCCGTATTTTTAAACCACTTCTCTTTGGGAAAAGAATGAAACAAACAACACTAGTCGACGTTCTTGAAATTATTCTTTAAGAATTCTTATGTCTTATAAAGTCTTGAAGGAATCTTGTCTTTCTTTCTTGATTGTTCTTGTCATTGAGTATTCTGTCAAGATTCTTTGAGATTTTTCGTATATCTTTATATATAGAGAAGCTATACACGTGTCCGACAGAACACAGAACTTAGTTCATGAAGACAGGCAATTGACCATAGTGATGCACTCTAGTTAGTAGACAGTTAAGGCTTTGATGATAGACGAAAATAACCTTATTGAAGGATTAACCCAATGTATGAAAGAGGAACTTAGTATGTGCATTTAGTCTTTCATGATTTCGCATTTTTATCTTTTAGGTACTGTTGTTTTTATTCTCCATCACATTATCTGATTTAGTCTTTTTTTCTGTTTTAGAGTCTAGTGGCGTAACCAAGGTACGGCGGCCGCCGTACCCACTGCAGAATTTGGCAGACCCTACCTCCAAAAAGTTTTGGGAGACGGTACGGCCACCGCCGTATCTATAGCCAGTTTCTGGTTACGCCACTATTAGAGTCTCATTCATCTGTTGACGAACTATTGTATTCTTCTGTCCTTGTCTCTCTTCGCCAGTTTCACAAATCTCGTCTACACTTCTGTAACAACTGTCACCTTGAAGAATTAAACGTTAGAAAACTCTTAAAATTAATCTCATCTGCTCCTCACAAATTAGTAATAACTCATTCAAGGCTACTAATTAGTAGTTAACAGAGCCGTTTTAAGAAATTTGTGGCCCCTGTGCTGATCATTAACGTTTTCAACACATCAATTTGTATTTTTTTTAATAATAACAAAATGCAAGGCTTAAGCCGTTCGATTGGACCCCTGAGTCAGCCGGGCCCCTGTGCTATAGCATAATTAGCACATAGGATAAGGAGGCACTGGTAGTTAATATGTTCACTGGAATTGTTTAGTTGTCTATTTATTTGTTCGGCATTAACATCGATAAAAGGAAAAGATTTACTCACATACTAACTTTCTCTTCTTAAAAAGTCTGCTGATGACCATAGATAGGAACTTTTTCTTCGAAATTTTACAAGTTTCTATTTGTGATCATACCTGCAAAAGTGATCCAATATTATAAGAACGTTGAAGATTTTCAAGAAAAGATTCCTTAAAGAAAATACAAGAAAAGAGTTAGTTTTTGATTGTAAACTCTTCCTTTTAAATTTTATTTACAGAAATTATTTCAAAAACATTTCGGAAGAATCTTCTTCCTTCTTCAGTGTGCAAAAAATAATGAAAAGAGTCTTTAAAGAAAAAAAATCTGATAAAAAATAATTTGAAGAAATAAAAATCTGGTCGGATAAAAAAATCTGATAAATTCTTCAATCACGTGATTTCTGAAAGAATCAAGCAGATTTTTTTTCTTTGCAAGATCTTGAAACGAAAAATCATAGAAAAAGCATCTTTAAAAGTCATTCTTCGTTTTTTTTAACCTTGGTATAGTTCTATTGGAATCTATAGATGCTTGTCGGTGAGATTTTGTAAATATTCAAGGTTCTAATTTTAATTTTAATAACATGATATCATTCATGATTTTCAATTTTGATAATCAATCACATGTTACAAGTCACAGTTAGACAATGCAAATGAGACATGGCAAAAGGTGCATTATATATCAGAGATGGACAAAATGGAATTTCGAACGTCTCCTCTTGCCTCGTAACATTTCGTTTCGTTTTGTATCTTGAAAAAATTTTCTATAATCGTCTCGTCGGAAGGATTCTGTTCCATTTTCCTGGAAATCTTTGAACCCATCTCGTGTTTTTGCACTAATAAAATACTTACTATAAATCAATAAAACAAAAAGTCAGAGATCCGACTGTAAGTTGTTCCTATATCTTAATACGAGAAAGCCAACTCAGCAGGAGATGCATACCTTCCATCAGCGGTAAGTAATCGTGTTAGCGCGATATTTTGACTCTCGTTGTAGCGACATTTCGCGAATGGTAACAGATGAAACTTGAAAAAATATCATGAGTGTATTTCTTTATAAATTTGAATCGAGTTTGGGACCGATATATGTTTCTAGCAGAGGAAGCTGTAGCTGAGATCAAAGATATTTGATGAACGTAACTGTCTATTGTGAAGTACGGGAGTAGTATGTTTAGCGATGAAACCTGATTTTCAGGAGAATGAATTTGACTGCTGGCATCAACTGATATCACAAAAGACGAAGAATCGATGCGCGCAGATGCAAAGTCTGAAAGAGAAAGCGTATTAGGATGACTGAATATAACCTGCGATGCAAAAGTAATTGTCGAAATCTCTACCCATGGTTCTCCGGTCAGGAACATCACAGAAAGTTCATTCGTTTTCTGGTTGAAAGAGCAGAGCCTGAACTTCAAAAAACATAGGAAACAAAATTTTTGGGATTGGCTTTGAGGAAGGAAAAAGTATGATACTAAATGTCGCAAAAAATCCCTTGCAATTTTTGTCGTCTTCAAACGTATCTCTCTCATCAAATCTATTTTTTCCTACAACAGAATACGTTTGAAATTATATAATTATAGAAATTAGAAGTGTTTTAATCACTCTTTCAAATCGGGTATGGTAAATTATACTTTGATCCACTTTCTATCGGAACTTTGTAAGTTTTTGACTAGTTTCAAAAAACAGTTAATTAGACTTAATTAATAATTTTCAGATATTCGACGAATTTTGCTCCTTTTTCTAAAACACATTTTCTGGAACAATATACAATTCTCTACAAATTCACATTAGTTTTAACCTTTACTAACATATTTAGAGCCCCGAATAAAAGAACTTATAAAGACTTATAATGTGCTTTATTTACTGTTAAAGAATTACTAAGAAACTTGTTAAAGTAGGGAAGTCGATAGAGTTTTGCATGGGGCTACTTTTTCATCTATCTGGTTTTCAAGAAGATATTTGTCTATACGCTCTAGTAAAAAAATAAAGAAAACAAGTACGTTGCAAGAGCTTTTTCAGCGACATTTGGTATCGTACTTTTTCCTTCCTCAAAGCCAATCCCAAAAATTTTGTTTCCTATGTTTTTGAAGTTCAGGCTTTGCTCTTTCAACCAGAAAACGAATGAACCTTCTGTGATATTCCTGACTGGAGCACCATGGCTGGAGATTTCGGCAATTACTTTTGCATCGCAGGTTAGATGTGTTTAATCACACGTATCAGGATTTATATAGTTAAATTCGATCTGGATTAATAGCTCAATTATACACGGAAAATTAACTTGACATTGAAAAACCTAAAATATTTTTTTCCAAAAAGAAATTTTGTCTTATGTCTCTTACAAAAGGTGAGCGATCGATTAAAAATAAAACGCTTTTTATTTCTTTTTTTTGACTTTATTTGACAGTAATTGTACCTTTTATTTTTCTTCGAATTTGAATAGTTAGAACAAACAATGCACAAGGTTTTCTAACAACTTATCATAAACTCATATCGATTACGTGCGATTACTTCATAAGTCAAGGATCTAAAGGCCTTATAGCACAACGAGAACAATGTCACCATTATTTTCTTATTATTATTACTAGAAAGTGCTTGACTGTTTAGAAATAAAAATATAAATAGCCAACTACAATCACTCTCGCACAAAGAGAGAAAGAGAGAAAAAAAGAAAAATTTCAAAATCAAAAAAAGCTAATTTTATGCGTGTTGTCATAAAAGTATCTTTTCATGTAATATGCTCCGCAATCGAAAAAAGATAGTTTTCAAAGGCAAAGAGCAACATGAGAAATACTGAGTAGATGCCATTAATCGTTCCTTTCTTATAATGTACTGTACTTTCCTTTGAGTTGTCAATCGTAGGGAACAAATGGGAAACGAATTAAGTTGGATAACCAAAAATAACGAAAATCTCAACAAAGAAGTTTTTTTAATGATTAATTGGTTAAAAAATGGCAAAAAACGATCGATTGAAAACCAGAACCTTTTAATAAATAAAAAAGTGCATAGATACTCCCGAAAACGCATAAAAGCTGGCACAAAATAATACCAGCGATTAGAGAGCGCTAAGATGGTCTTAACGACTCTTGACTAACATAAAAACTCATTAACTAACATAAAAAAAAGTCAGAGTAGAAAAGGCAGGAGCCAATATATAGTGGAGTCAGCCCCTCGAGATGTTCATGTAGAATGATAGGCCTATCACTTCTGTATAGCTTCTACTGCTTTTTAGATGAAAGAAGTTTATTGTTGAAACAGTAGGCTGAACAACATTTTTTCATGTTAATAATACATAGTCTAAAAAATGGCAAATATTTCAGAGGCGAAATATTTCTGAAAAAACTTTTGTATGAAAAATGATAGGGTTGATAGAGTTAAGCACAAATACATATGAGTCTCTGACTGATCTCTCTTGATTGTCTTGAAAAAAGAGGTAACATCAAAAAAGTAATGATAAAAAAACACAAGTCTACTTATACGTAACATTCTGTGAGTCAGCTGGATTATGACTATAGACATACCAATTATATTTTTCATATAATTCTCAGCTTCGTCACGTGTGATGTTCACAGAGTGATCAGCCCGGTCAAATGATTAAACAAAAGCTGTCGTCATATCATAAAATTGCGTTAATCAGGATTAACTTTATGCACAATTAATTTGAATCATGATTAACGCCGTAGTTTGATCGTAGAAATAATAGCTCACATTTGAACACTCTCTGTTTTGTTCTATAAAGTCAAAATAGAAGACTAACGTGAGAAGTATCAAACAATTTTGTCCCATCACTCTATACAGGCACAAAAAGGTTGATGAATAAAAGATTGCTGTTGTGCCTTTCGAAAGAACATGGCGACAACTTGAATTCAAAGAAGACAGAGAGTCAAGGCCGTGTCCTGAAAAAACCGTGTTCTGTTTCCAATGAAGCGATTATCATTCAATATCCGCATCCTTTGCGATAAATGTTAGTTCCCTTTTATAATGAAATAAATAAATTTTAAAAAGATTGCATTCATCTAAAGGATACCCCTCCTCTTTTTCGAAAAACTTTTCGATTCTGAGTGAACATAGTACAATGTGGAGGAAAGTTTGGGCGACAAAATAAGACCAGTCCCAGCATTCCACAACCTTTTTGGGAAAAGTTTAGTTTTTAAGTTTGGACTCAAACGATTGAAAGAACTCGATTTTTCTGATTTCGTAAATTTTTCTCTCCTTTTCAGTCCCTTTAAAATGTTTTTTATAAATAGTCTGATAGAGTAAAGCGCCATCTTCATAATGGGACGTCTTACAAAAATTTTGCAATGGTTTTTCGGAGCCATAAGCATTGCCGCAAATGCCCTAAAAAACCTGTTTTGTCTGATGATACTTGTAATGCTCAAAACAGTAGTAGTTCCAGTCTATGAGCATTATAATCCCATCGAAACTTCATCCTGGCACGCTCAAAATTTTACCATAAAAAATAGTCAAAAACAAAAAATTTTCTGAGATATATATCTCAGAAAATTTTTTGTTTTTGGCTATTTTTTCTTGCAAGTTATGGGGTTTTTAGAACCCAAATCCTAGATTTCCTCTAAGGCTTGTACTCCTTTTTTATATATTCGGAAGGAAAGGTCAAAAACGGAAACGAAAAAATTACCGTTCTGTAATATCATCCCAGGTACCTAAGAAAGAATTTGGGGCTCGATGAGATGAAATTTTCGGGGGGTCGTAATGTACTCCAGTAAAAACCAGAGTTTTTCAGTATAGCCATAAAAGAACATGCAAGAAATTCTGGGCAAAACTACATTGATTTTATTTTTCGATGTTCTCTCTCTGCTATGAGTTTGAACTCAAACGGACGTTTACTTCACATTTTCCGACAAGGTAGGACAAGAGAGAGGTAGCCTTAATAGCACATAGCCAAAGAAAATTGAGTCGATTGCTTAAATTTTTCTTCGCTCAACGCGTTGAGAGTTTTATTTTACTATAGTGTAATTGTGTTTCGTATACTGATCGTTTAGGAAACTCCAGCATATCCTAAATTTTGGCTTCGAGCTTGTTGCAGAAGAGAACCAAAAGATGTCGGTGCAGGCACTTGACCAATACCCGGACGAGCAGGGTCTAGAGAGGAATTCCGCCACTGGCCTTGATTTGGTGAAAAAGGTCTATTAAATGGTGGATTTGATGATTGATTCATAGCGCCTGCTGTTCTCATCATATTCCAGTTTTGCCCAGCTTCTGCATACGGCGATGGTTGTTGGCTAAGTCTATTCCAGTTGTTGTTGGCAAAACTTGGGTTGGGGACTGGATTTCCACTATAAGGAAGATTTCGGGCTGCAAGGAAGTTTTGACTGGCAGCATTAAAAGGCGGTGTAGAGCTTCCTGAAAATTGGCGAGCAGCGAGGAAGTTTTGACCGGCAGCATTCGGCCCCTGTTGAAATGGGGGTGACTGACGAGCAGCGAGGAAGTTTTGAGCAGCGGCATTCGGCCCCTGTTGAAATGGGGGTGACTGACGAGCAGATAAGAAGTTTTGAGCAGCGGCATTCGGTCCCTGTTGAAATGAGGGTGACTGACGAGCAGCGAGGAAGTTTTGAGCAGCGGCATTCGGCCCCTGTTGAAATGGGGGTGACTGACGAGCAGATAAGAAGTTCATTGCCGCCGCATTCGATCCCTGTTGAGGTGGGGGTGACTGACGAGCAGCTAAGAAGTTTTGAACAGCGGCATTCGATCCCTGTTGATATGGGGGCGTCTGACGAGCAGCTAAGAAGTTCATTGCCGCCGCATTCGATCCCTGTTGAGGTGGGGGTGACTGACGAGCAGCGAAGAAGTTTTGAACAGCGGCATTCTGTCCCGATGGAGATGGTGATGTCTGACGAGCGCCAAATAAGTTGTTCAGTGCCGCACTCGGTGGCTGTTGTTGCTGTTGGCGTGCCATATTCCACTGAGAACTAATCAGATTATTTCTGTTATCTTGTTGCGGCATTGATCCCATATTTTTCATCATATTCCATTGAGAATTCAAATTGGGTGTTGATGCTGAACCTCTTAATCCGCTAGGAGGAATCTGCTTTGCCATGTTCCATGCACCAAGTAAGCCGTGTAAACTCAAAGGCTCTCGATGCTGGGAGCGGTGACTGGATGGATAGTCATCATCTGTGTCTCGATAATGTCTGTGTCTATGTCTATCTCTATATTCTCTTTCAGATATTTCCCGACACTCAAATCGTCTACCAGGAGACTTTGTATGTGGAAATGACAATGAAAACGGCAAATGAGACGAACTTTGATCTAGAAAATAGAAACGTTATTTATACTAAATAGTGTGGAATAGTTAGTAGTAATAGACTTACATCCATAATGTGATGCACTCGACGCTCGTCTCAGCGAATGAACATTAACACCTAAACTTGTTAAAATTTGATCAATCGGTACATCTTCTAAAATGAAATGAAAAAAGATAAGTTGAATCTATTCGTTAAAGACGTAAACTCACCCGGTACATTAAATATCAAAGCATTATTCGAGCTACCAAACGAACTTGGTTGAAGTCCGAAAGAGGATGTTGATGGAATAATTGACATACTTTGACCTAATGCTTCATTCAACGGAGTACACACATACATGTTGTTATGTGTTGGTGAGGTCTAAATGAATATAATCAATATCGTAGTTAATGACAGAAATAGTTTCAGGCTCAAAAATACTGCGAAAAAAAAGAGGAAAGGAAGATCAGATTCTATGGGACTTTACTTCTAATACCAGATTACTCTACTGGAATCCTGCAACTGTTAGCTGCAAAGCAGAGATATTTCCTGTACTACGCCAGGTTTTAAAATTAATGAATTGAATATTCTTCATCAACTGAGAGTACCAAAGTTTTACGTACTGTGAATGATGACACGGATGATCCAAATAGTGGTTGAGATAATACTGTTGGCCAGTCTTGAGTGGAATTAAAGTAATAAGTAGGAGGTAACGACATAGAATTGGAAAAATTAAAATCATTATAATTAGTAGCTGTGCCGGTGAAATGAATTGGATTATCATATGGCATTCCATGGTTAAACAAAGAATTCATGACTATTGTTAATTGTACAAATAATTATTTTTAGATACTCGTTTCGTAATTTATTTCATCCTTTATTTAGTCCATATACGTTAAGCAGAAAAATGTCATTTAATTTACTAATAAAATTCACATGAGACAGGAGCAGGGGTTAAAATAGCTCAAATGGATGAACACTGTCTTCCTTTAAAAATAATCGAATAGCTAAAATAGATTGAGACGCTTGTGAAGCATAAAGAACATATGTGTGTATACATTGAAGTATAAATTGAAGCTAACAATATTTGACCGTGATTTTTTTCACAATATAACTTACTATCGATTGATCATATGTAAACCCATATTAGATATGGGGATTGTTCAAGGTTTTACTTTGCCTATTGCAGCCATATGCATATATTGTATCAATGTGAAAATATTTAATATATATGATGCAAGATATGTTCTTTTATTTAATTTTAACCCATTTCAATTAACTCATTTCTAATTACTAAATTAAAAACTTGGTAATTATGCTATGCTATAGAGAAGAACTATCAAAACTGGATAGTCAATCATTATATTTGAATGAAAACGATTACAACCTTCATTTATTTGCCAGTCGTCATGGTTGAGTAACTCGTCAGGGAACACAAAAGTTATGCTGCTTCGTTCAATTATTTACAGATATTTTTGTTAACATCAGAACAGGAAATAGCAACATCTTTAAAATTATTAAATTTATTAAGGCGACACATCTTTTCGATTCATACTTGAAGCAAAAAACTTAAATTAATACATTACTTTTTGTCCTATATCTTCTTGTACATGCTTAATGAAAACAACTGTAAAAGAAGAATATAGTGTTATGACTAATTATATCGATCCTCTGAATTTTTCTTTTGTTTGCATGAAGAAATAAAACGACTAAGTAGTTTTCTTTGGCAACACATTTGTTATGTATTATAAATCACATTTTATTTAGTGTAAGAATAATGACATACTTCTTCTATTTATGGAAAAAAATCCACCAACGAAAATAGTTAAGTTGCTAACAAATATATAAATTAAGATAAATTAGAATACATTAAATGACATAGAAATAACTTTGTTCCATAAAACAATATGCAAATGAGATGGAAAAAAATATGTATATATACAATCTGTCCCAAAAATAAAAATGAGAAATAAACAAGCAAAAACGATGGAGAAATACCACATACACCAATACTAACGTAGTCATTTTGCTTCTGGAATTTTATAGCTTACTGTTCAAAATCAAGCTGTAATGACTTATAAAAAAACAATCTAATATAGAATAGATATACCTGATGTACCTTATACAGGTAGGTAGGATCACAGTATGCTCCAAATAAGTCTTAATAAATCTTTATGCTCATTTTCCTATGCAAATTGTATAATAAACTCGAAAAATAAATAATCGAATTATAGTATATTATATGAAAGAAATTAGGCTTAGAAGAAAAAACACCGTTTTAATTGAAATATTGGAGACAAAGGATTTTAGCATATTTGTATTTGATCACCGCTCTCGCAGTAAAAAGAAATTGAAAGGCTTGTATCAACTCTGATTACTCAGGTTAAAATAACTGTTATTGTTATTATTGTTAATTGAAAAAATCAGCAATTTCATCTGCTGTTGTTTTGGGTTTTTGTGTCGTTGTACTAGATGGGGAAGGAGAGGAGTGGCCCCTCATTACATTTGATCCAGGAGCTGGTGGTTGAGGAAAAAATGCATTTGAGGTCTTATTAGCAGGAATGTTTGAAGAAAAACTATTTCCACCACTATTACTGTATGCCATGCTCTGTTGATTCAATGACATAGAGGATGATGAGCTACTACTGTTCATCGATAATGAGTTAATATTATTCATTAAACTTGATGTTAAATCCATACTATTAGCTGAAGTTGTGGAAAAATGTGGACGTTTTTCTCTTGGAACTGATTGCTGTTGTGGAATCATTGGCCGTATACCAGGTGTCAAAACAGGAGGATGAGAAGACGTTGAGAATGGTTGCATATAAGGTAAGGTTTGTGATGTCGTCATTGTCATAGGAAATGCGCTCGGTTTCATAGATGATGTTGATGATGATGACGAAAGATTTGAAATATTACTATCGAATAGTGTACTCGTGAGATCTTTTGTAATTGATGAACTAGTTGTGGAAGAAGTTAGAGGTGTCATGGACATTAACGGCATATTTTTGGATGGTGATATGTTTTTTTTTTCTGCTACAAGTTCTGGTTGTGTTTTGAGTCGAGTTGATTGATCATTTTCACGCATGATACGTTCTTTCTGTTCAAGCGTTAACGCCTAGGAAAAAAAAAGACAATACTTCATGCTCAATTAATATTTATGTTCAATTAATATTCTATACCTTTTTAGAGATCGAATTATCTGCGATAGTGTTTGAAGTCGACGATGTAGATGATCCTGTGGTAGTCTGATCTTGAAATTTTAAACCTCCATTTTGTCTATCAGAATTTGAACCATACATTGTTTCTGACATACTGCGATTCTGAGAAATTTCGGTGTTAAATCCGTAACCCATCATAAATTGATCCATCTAAAGGACGTCGAATACGTATGATAAACGATTTATCGCTTTTATAGCATACACATACCATAGAAGATGATTTATTTGATGTTTGTTCATTGTTATTCGTTACCGCTACACCAATAGGAATAATAGGTGCACTAAAAGATTTTCAGATAAAATGTCAATGTTTCATACAAACAAAGATGTCAATCTGCTGTGGGATCTATCCTACTTCGCTGTTTGTGATGATAATTGCTCTAATTTTTTTCGTTGTTCAACTTCAATTGTTTGTAGCATCTCTTTGATTGTTATCATAAAAGCATTAAACTAGAAAACATAAAAGTTAGTTCGTCGCTATTTATTTGTATGCAATAATTACTTGATTTAAACTTAAACTTGTTTCGATTGACATTGGTACTAAAAATGGTACAATTTTTGTCGCTAAAACTTCTCGTGGTAAATTACCAGCTTTTGTCGAAGTCATAGCCACTTTAATAATGCCTATGAATTAATAAAAAATATTTACATAATAAAATGAAGAAAAATTAGACAAAACACACCTAATATAGCCATTAATACAGCTGGTTCTCGAGATGGAATAGATTGCAGTAATGGTAAAACTTCATCTATAATAATCCATTTATCTAACGTTTCGACTAATTTACCCAAACATATCAAACTATTTACTCTAACCTAGAATTGAAAAACCACATATTTTCTCCGTAGCTTCAATTATCTTTCTTATATATTTACACTTAATGTAATTGTATTGTAACATATGGTTTTAATCCGAGGTAATATTGAATATTTCATTGCTTGAAGATCAATTAAATGAGCAAATGAAGGAATAATAGCCAAACATAGTTCCTAAAACGTACATATATCAACTGACATTATAGGTCTTTTTATTTTAGAGAGAAAAAGAAGTATACTTGAACTTGAACAGATTCAGCATCAAGTGCATTGTAAACAACGGGTAATATATGTTGTTTAATATCTTCAGGTGGCGTTTTTGTTAGCATTAAATTCATGTTACGCATTAATACCAATAATACCTAAAATTTGATTAAAAAACCTTAAACTGATACTACAAATCAACAGATAATAAACCAGTGCACAAATTATTGAAAACAAACAAACCTGCATAACACTTCCGGATGTTGCGCTGCCCTATACACAATGTAAAAATTAAAAAAAATTATTTGCTCACGATTCACATAACAAAATTCAGATAAACAAAATGGCAATAAATATTTTACTTGAACTGGTCGTTGAATTTTAAACACTTGCTTTAACTTTGGAAATATATACTTTTGATACTCTTCATTTGTAGCTTTCTCAGCAATCAAAAACATCTGAAAGCATATTTTAATATATATAAATACTTCGAATATGAATGAGATGTACTGACGTTTGGTAGTACAAATGGTACCATGTCAGGATTTACAAATTCCAGTTCTAATGCTGATGCGATTCGTTGTAAATTGACACGCTACAAATGAAAAACAGTTAGTAAAGGAAAGATGTGCATTCAAATACCCGTTACCATTGGAAGTTTTTCTATAACTTGTGGTAAACTTTTATAAAACATTGATCGTTGTAGGTTATCAACTTGAAATAATGAGTCAAGATATTCTAACGTTTTCACTCCAACCTCATCGAAAAATGGTACCTGAAAAAACCATGAATATGTAACATAATCATAATTTCTTTTAGTTTATTACTAACTTTGACAAATTGAGATGCATCTGGACGTAATTCAGGTTTTGGATTTAATAACATTTTCACATGTTCACGAACTTCCAAGGGAATATTACTTAATTTTGTAGTGTTTAATAATTTTAAATCGTCAACCATTTTGCGAAAATTAGAATAATTATCATGACAATCGTTTAACGTTCTACCACGATTATAAATTGCGTAAATTAGTACGCCTAATGAAAACATATCTGCTTGTGTATCGTAAGATCTTGTTAATACATATTCTGGTGCCATATAATCTAAGCGTGGATTGATTAAGGCAGGCACATTGCAATCATAATCTCGAAATGGATAATTTGTCTAACAAACAAGAAAGTACTTTTTTCATCAAAAAATATACCTCATTTTTTCACATACGTACACCATCGGCTGATCCTTGAATAGCCCAATCAAAAAAGGCAAGTTTCCAAGCACCAGTTGAATTGATAATAATTGTATCCGGTGATATATTTCGGTGAAGTAATTTGACTTCATTATGTAAAAATGTTAATCCTTCACATAACTAGAACGTATTCACAACACTTTTTTAATAGTCACATACCTCTATAAGTGGATCTGAATCTTTCATTAATGTAGAAAATTTAGAAAACTACTCACTGAACTCAAGCCAAATCGCATTTCAACATCGTATAACTTAAAATCTTCAAATTCTTTCGGAATTGGTTGTGTCATATTGTCATAAAAGCCTAATGCGTTTGATAAACTTCCAAAACAAGATTCAGTAGCAAATGCTAGTGAATCTCTAAAAATACACAAAAAAAATCATTTTTCATTTGAGTAAGAAAGAAAACCATTTTACCGTGACTCTTCTAGTGGATGTTGCAAACTTAAAATTCGTGGATGTTTTATTTTGGCTAATTGTTGAACGCCTTTTTTCATTGTTTCTATTATTAAATCACGATCTTTTTTCGGATATTTATCCAAAACTCGCTTCTCAAATACAAATACAGCAGCTTCCTAAAATATCAGTAGATAATTATTACTTCATACTAAGAAATTTCTCTTTTTACTTGTTTCGTTGTCCGTTTTAAAGCAGCATAAATACGCCAGAGAAGGCCAGGACCAGCTGATCCGAGAGGCCGAATAAGCTACAAATACACATACATTTATTTATATAAGCAATTAGAGGGAAAAGATACTTAGAAAACATACATCAAATTCTCTTGTGACTAAATTACCTAAAACACAAACATCGAAAAATAATACAATTAATAATACAACACAGTACAAAACTTACCTGGAAGTACATCTTTCATTGTTCCTTGAGCAGCAAGTACTGTGTCAACCATAGATTTGACAACAACATTTTTCACTTGATCACCATAAACTTTAAGTTTTTCCAAGTACTCCATCGTATGAACAAAAAAAATTAAATATTCTAAACAGTATATACGAGAATAATAATATGCAAGTTAAGAGTATGTATGTATATCTGAACTGAATATATACAGAACGAAAGATTTAATTACGTAGACTAGTCTTAAACTATTAATTCAGGTACAAATATACATGATGAATAGTTTTTATAATAAGAATTCAAGAGATAGTGCTCTTACATATTTATGTTCAGTAAAATGAAAATTTGAATATTTTTCTCCGTACGAAAAGTACGACTTCTAGCTAATAGGTATTATGAATGAAGAGAATTTGAACCAATATATAATGACCTCTATACAAGCGCCATCTCCCAAGCACTTATACAAATTTATATATCGACAGTGTGTATTAATAAACATTGTCGATATGTCGAAGTTGGTCAAGACTATTCTGTGTCCAAATCAATTTTTCACCAAATTTCTGAATTAATTAGTTAAGTAATCAGAAAAGAACTGCAAACGCATCGGGATTCATTTGAAGAGCTTTTCTATCGGTCCGCTGACCGAAAACATCGGCAAAAAGATTAGCGGCACTGAACGGGATTCTAGTCATATTGTATTGTATTGATTGCAATTATCAACGCACACACCACACATACGATAGATTATCTTGGCATCACACGCACAAGTACTGATGCGATTTTCTTGGCATTCAATTGGTATTTTTAACGGCTAATGATGATTCGTGAAAGAATGATTGATGAATCATTGTTTTTGTTTGCTCTCCTCCAAAAGAAAAAAAAACAGAACAGAATTATAAAGAGTAAATAGAGTCATCTATTTATCAAAGCATCACGTAATACTTTGACGAAGGAAGATAACTTGATTTTCCTGCTAAGTTTATTGGTAAAAAGAAAACAAAAATTTAATTCTGTTAGATCAACATTTCAAGCGAGCAGTTCTCGAATATATAATATTGCAAATATCTAGTTCTTATAACTAATGGTATGTTCAGGGAAGAAGAAAAAATAAACTATAATTCTTTCAATGATATTCATCTTTCTGTTTAGAATTTTTGATGGCAAACGAGTTTAAAGCACGGGCATTATACGACTTTCAAGGACAGGATGAAAATGAGTTAAGTTTTAATACTAATGATATTTTAACAATTACAGCCACTGCCTCGCCTGGGAACGGGTGGTGGTACGCAAAAAATAGTTATGGAAAATCAGGCGCAGTTCCTGAGAATTATCTTCAAACAATCGTTGATGAAACACCCGAACCAAGCGAGCCACCACCAAGTTATACATATCCTGATTTATCTGTATTAAATGGTGGCGGTTACGGCTCCCAGAATAATTATGCACCTCCTCATAATATCCATAACGATCCATTTGCATGGTCACAAACGCCACAATATACAAATACAAATATAAATGAAGCTCCATTGGCATGGCAATCAAGTACAAATACATCACATCCGAGTGTAAGTAAAGCTTTTGTATGTATCTAAGTTTCACAGTTTTATTAGAATATTTTTTTTATTTATTTATTTTTTATTATGAATGTTGTTACTCTAGGGAAATCTCATTTTCTGTGCTTCCCTGCAGTCTCTCCGCTATATGTGGCCTTGCATTTGAAAACAAATGGCCCATTTATAGTAGTTCTTCTATGATATTCATTTTTTATAGTCCAATAGCCCAACCGAAAATGTCGTTCTCACCTCCGAACCAATGTCTGCATTTTCTGATGAAAATCAGACATACATACAGGTATCCGATCTATCTATTTCACAAGAATTAAACAAAACACTTGATACCCTCCCTTTGAATGGCACCAATTTCGAGGAGACTAATGACTGGTATTCTAGTGCAGAGGATGTTCTACTTGATCATGGCGTACCACAAGCATATCAGAATACAGATTACTCTAATCAAAATAGAAACACAGAATATACCGGACAAGAAAGTCATCTGGTAACAAATATGGTAGAGCAAAGACATGATCTATGGAGTCCAGTTTCTATGCACGAGCAGCAACTACAACAG
The DNA here is from genome assembly GCA_905250885.1 of Didymodactylos carnosus. NCBI lineage: Eukaryota > Metazoa > Rotifera > Eurotatoria > Philodinida > Philodinidae > Didymodactylos > Didymodactylos carnosus. Next base: position 53,007 of record CAJNOQ010000144.1, read on the forward strand.
TCAACTACATCTAACGTCGACTTGTTTTCTCAAGAAGCAATGTATCCAGGGAATATAAGTTTGCAATCATCTGCATTACCGTCAAATTCCAATCAATATAATACATTATCAGGTTTAAATATAACAGAACCAACTCTATTTCAATCACAACAACCATTTGTAACTTTTCCATCTCAACCGACTAAAACAAAACCATCCGAATCAAATTTGGATGACGATTACACTCCAAGAGGCTCATCATCAAATTTGTCTGAAACATTATCAGCTACATCTTTACCTCCGACACAAAATACGGAAAAAAAATCAAAAGAGCACAAACAAAAATTTTTCACATTAAAAAGATCAAAATCTATCTCAAGTAAAACACAATTAAAATTGGAAGAAAGTTTTGATGCAGCAACTGTAAGTAAAAGGACTGCTGCTACTCCAGTGTGACAATACAAACAATTGCTCTTTGATGATGAGTGATCAAGATGGATGATGAAGTTCATTAATTAAAACAATTTTTATTACTCCATCATGTAATAGCTTTTACTCATTTAATTACCTGTGTGCACTTTGTGTAGCCCAGATATCTATTGCTATTCATTTGATTTCTGCTATTTTCGTTTTGTTATTAGTTGAGTTATCTTTAATTTTATCTTGTTTTCATTCGATTTTTTTCCTCTTTTTTTTCTAGACACCTAAACCAAAGAAAGATACAGATTCAGATGATAGTTTTAGTGATACTGAAAATCAACCACGGCCACACACCAGTTTAAATTCTGTAAGTACTTTCTGATTAGTTTTATCTAATATTCATTAGCTCGTTTACTATTATTGGGCTTGATAAAAAAAGTTTTTAACCCATTTTACAGCAACGTGGAACCATAAAACGAACAAATACGGTTAGTTTTGAACAGAAATGAGTGTGTGAAAGTATTCACGCTCTGTATTTTGACACGTCAGATCCTTTAAACTAAAGTGTTTGTATTGTTTACACTTGTGCTATGTCCATCTAATTTGTGTGATGTTCTCTTTTTGATAATGAGTCACTCACATGCAGTAAACAGTTCTATATAACGTTACTACATGTTCGCGATTTAGAATGCAGCGGTCTTGTTTTTTGAAGTACGATTGACAATTTGACCCTAGCTTATATTTTCTATTCTCTTTCTTCAGTTCTTGACGCATTTTATGATACTCTAATTAAAATCAATATTGGCATGAGTCCAATTTTTGATGAATACTTCTTCATATCTACATTAGTTTCTTCAAGCATTTTAAGACGATAATACGGCAGACAGTACTTCATTACTCTGTCCGTATTGAACTTTTTCTTAGCTCTTGGCAAAACATTCTTCAGCTTTGGTTAAATTGACAACTAGACTCTTTGTATGATAAAGCAATCTGTCAACGGCCACCTCAGTTTCAAGAATTTATTCAAATACTCTTCTTCTTTTGCATCGGGGCACTTTTACCCTATCTCCCTGCTTTTGGATCAATTTCAAAAGAGTTTTTAATAATGGCAGAACAATTGTTGTTATTTATTGATTGCAATCACTTGTTACTTTTACTTGTGAGCCTTATTGTTAAATCACCTTTTTATTATCTTCTTTTTCTTATTCTTAGTTGCCCAATACACATTTGCAACCAAACCGGCCTAGTTCGGGCGATTTAACAGCTAAACCTGCACCTCGAGCTCGGTTCGTGCTGAGCACGTTTATTTGTTAAATTTAATTTCATTGATTTTTCTTTTCCGTGAATAGATTTTTTGATCGTCATGGTCTCGATAGTTATTTATTGAATGGTTTCAAAGCAAAAACAGATGAACGTGTTGATATTGCTGTATGTAATAGATTTTTTATTTATGTACTTGTTAGTTATAACATTGATCTCTCTGTATTTCAAGTTCAACGAACATGAAGGAACTGTTTATTGGGCAAATAATCCATCTACTCCACCGTTTACAGTTAAAATAGAAGATCCGATACGATCAACAAAATTAGCTGGTTTCAAAACTTTTATGGAATATAAAATTCAAGCACAAGTAACAAATTTCTCTTTTAGATGATAAGTTTCTATCTTTCTGTTATCATAGAGACCGGGCGGAAAATTGGTAGGACGACGCTACAAACAATTTGATTGGTTACACGATCAGTTAGTGTTAAAATATCGTTTTATATGTATACCACCATTGCCAGGCAAACAAATTGCTGGTATACACTGTTATTCATTAAAAATATAATCTAAAATTAATTGTATAATGTTTTTACTTTTTAAGGACGATTTGAACAAGATTTTGTACAGGAACGTAAACGACTACTTGAACTATGGTTAAATAGAATATGTCGACATCCTGTTCTTTGTGCCTCGTTTCCTGTACAACATTTTCTTACGTGTGAATTATCAGAGAAAACTGTTAAAGTAATAAATTGTTAATATGTATTTGATATTTATTGACATTAAAATATTTATTTATTCAATTTTAGGAATGGAAAGTTGGAAAACGAAAAATTGAAAAAGATGAAATGAAAGAAGCACAATGGCTTGCATGTGTTAGTCTTGTTAGTACGGGACATACAGATCAACAAATGTAAGTATGACTTATTATTTAAATAGAGTAGTCATAAAAGTAATTTATGTTGTTGTACTTTATTAAAAGTATGCAACAAATTGATCTATTTGCTCAACAACAACCATTATTGGAAACTCATTTGAGAAATTTGAATCAAGGTTTAACAAAATATTCTGAGCGTCACATAGAAGGTAAAAAAAAACATGAGTTTTTGTATATGTTTAACAAAATTCAAGTTGTCAATTATTTTAGTGTACGAGAGAGATATCCAAAAAGTTGGGGAGTTATTTACTAAACTGCATGGAGCATTACAAGTCGATGCAGAAACAATTGGTATGTATTATATTTTTCATTCTTATTTATATACTAATACAGTACATATGTATTGTTTTAGGCAATAAAGATTTGTCGAGTTCTATTCAGACGATAGGAAAGTCGTATGATAATATTGCAGAATTTTATAAAAGTCAGGTAAATGAATTTATACTTGATTTTTATTGTAAGTACTGTAAATGTTTCTTTGTATTCTGTTAGGCTAATGGTGGTTTACGAGATTTTCTTGAACATATTCAAGAATATCTTGGTATTGTACAATGTTTTCCAGCTATTTTAAGTATTCAACGAGTAAGTCGATAATTACATATAAGAATAGTCAAGACATATCTGTCCGGAACGCTCAACATATATACATAAGAATAAGAATAAGAATAAGAATAAGAATATACACATATCTGTCCTTCTGTCCGGAACGCTCAACATAGAAAATTTTTACAACATATATAAATGCTGGGCGTCCGTGGTTTTCCACGGGTTATTTGTAGTAGTAAATAATTAATATGTAATTTAACCCTTTACGGCCGGGTGTTGACTACCGGTAACATCCATCTATTAAGTATAGAAGGAATTTCGTTCTAAGAGAATACACTTTGCCGATTCCTGTCACAGCAAAATAATAAATATAAAGGGAGGAATATTTTTATTAGTTAATTTTTGGCAGCCGACAGAAAAGGAATATGCACAGAAGGGAATATTGTTACTAAATGGCTTATGCAGCCGGCCGTAAAGGATTAACTTTATGGATTACATTTTCATTTAGAATTCGGCCGATTTTATGAAAAATATTCAACAACGTTCACCAACTACGTCCGATTTTAGCAATGCAATACATCGTAATCATATACTCAATCATGTTGTATTAGCTGAAATAAATTTTTTTAATCGTGAAAAAGTAAAAGATTTTAATCAAATTATGAAAACATTAATCGAACAACAAATGAAATTTTATGAAGATGTGAGTATAAACAAGTATTAACTTCACTATCTATTCATTTATCGTTATTTGTTTTGTTTATTCTAGATTACTTCACAATTAAGAGATGCACATAATTCATTCAAATAATTATCATCGATCATATTTATTTGTTTTTTTTCTCCTGTTTATTCCATTATTCGAATGTAACGGTGATTAATATAGAAACAAAATCTTTACTTGCTTACAGATCCACTTTGTTTTTGTCGTTTTTTCATAAAAATGTGCTTGTATTTCCGGTTTTTTAATTTGTCAATCATGTTATTTTTTTTGTTTATTGATGCATGGATGTCACGCTATACGATTCATAGTATTTTTAGCAAAAATTTATGAGATCATAATGCAATTCGTCACCAAAATTTTGTTCACTTGCCTTTTTTTTTGCCGTTATTATCGAAGCCATTTATCGTCTTTTTTACTAGTCGCCTCTGTTCTTTTTTTCGATGCATGTAGCACAATTTGTATGTGACAACAAATGTACGGTTTATTCTTGTTTAATTCTATTTATTATTTGATAGCTCTGACTGGGCTATATGTATTTGAACGAATACTTGAAGTTTTCTTTTACAAAAATTTTAACTAATTCAAACGATTATATAACTTATTTCAAATTGGTCAAAATCAAGATCAAATTGAACTAGAAGAACGCCATTTTGCGGCATCTTCTTTACGATCTTAACGTGCAATACAAAAGATTATGGCATATTTCTAATTATTAACAATGCTTACCATTTTTATACACTATTCAGAATGAAAAATTTATTTTTACATCTAAATTCATATTATTTTGTTAATTATGAACTTTGAAATAATTAATATTCATCTTTCGATAAGAAAAATATCTTTCATTTACTATCGTATGTGTATGTTAAACTTTATTATCGAAAGATGAATATTAATTATTTCAAAGTTCATAATTAACAAAATAATATGAATTTAGATGTAAAAATAAATTCTACATTGCTTAAAAAAATGTTTTGCTAATAAGTGTAGATACTAAGAATATAACAAATTACAAATTTTTATAAATTCAACTTTACAAATTGAGAATAGAATTGTTCATTCATTCTCTTCAGTCCACTAGCAGTTTGTCTATGGTTGTTGTTTTTTTTTGTTTTTTTATTGGTGCTCGAGATTTTTTTTTGTTTTTTTTTTTTGTTTTAGTTCTAAGCCTCTGAAAACGTGTTTCATAATTTATCCTATGAAAATTTTTTTATGCTTTTATTTTTGGGCAAGAACTTTTGAGGCAAACGAATGTATAAATATGGTATTGTTTTTTTTCTATCGTTCTTCTGCACATTGTTATAGCTCTATTGTCTATGTTTATTCAAATTATATAAATAAGAAAAAATAGTTCAGAGTTGTATACAAAACACTAACAACTTTTAGAAAAATTATATTCTGACATTATAATAACTGATTATTTGTTGTAGTTTTTTTTTTCTTCCTATTTTTCAAAATTTAGATTGAAAATATTAGACATTCGTAATATATTTTTTGTTTTACCGAAATATTTTTTCATTTAATTCGCAAACAAAATTAATAGAATACAAAAAAAAGCTGGGAAAAATAGCACAAATAAATTTTAGATAATAATAATCATAATCGTAATAATAACAGATCTATCTAATTTGCCTGATTTTAATACATATACCAAGAATGGCACGTACAAGTGATAGAAAAATAGACTACGAACTATGAGATTTCCACACAAGAAAAACAAAAACGTGCATGGTACAAAGAATTTATCAATTAGGAAACATTCTCTTTTCAATAGACTGGTTTTTGAAATCTAATCACCGGCAAAGAAGAGAGTGAGAAAATAAAAATAATTATAATTATTCCCATTCGGTTGTTGCCGGTGGTTTCGATGTTAAGTCGTATAAAATTCGACTAATACCGGGCACATTTTCTTTGATTGTCTGACATATATCAGCAAGCATTGATTCGGGAAATGTATCGCCCGGCGTTGCTGGTACGCCAGTCATAAAGTCTTTTGTTAAAAATGTTCGTAATACAACACTATGTTGAAAACTACTTGATGGCGGTTTAGATTGTGTTAATGGTATTGCTTTTTCTTGTTCAATAAATTGTTGTTGTTCTTCATCGACTACATCTTCATTATTATTTAATAATATTGCACGATCAAAATGAATTGGAATAAGTACAACGGGCATTTGACTTATTTTATTATAAACATTATATTTTTTCATTATTGTTGTTGCATAATAATCACAGGCACGTACTTTATCAATAATATCTTGTGTTAATGTAGTACGAGTTACCTGTGTTATTTGAGAATCAATAATCTTTTTACCCTAAGATATAAGAAAATAAAATAAAAATGAATTAATTATTAATCAATAAACAAAAATGAGAATAAAAATAAAAAATTTACCAGAACAAAAACAACACGATTAATATTATGACATGCTTTTGTTATCATACGTCCTAATACAAATAAATTATGCCAGTTTGGGTCACAATCAGAACTAATTGCTGCTGCAAAACTATACGTGCGAGAATCTCCTTGAACACCCACACTACGAATCTATAAATAGAAGATCAAGTCGATATTTTCGAATAAGAAAAATATTTAAATTACTTACCGGTAGTAAAACAGATGTATAATTATATTTTAATGATGTAATATTTTTCAAAATTGCCTTTTCATTGTCAGTATAGATTTTATCTAATGTTGGTAGATATGAATATTGTTTCTCTAACATTGATGAATAATTTACAATTGATTTTAGTAAAGTAGAGGTTTTTGCAAATTGTTCAGGCATATACGGTTCATCAGTACATAATATTCGAATAGATAAACCTGGTCCTAAATGAATACAAACAAAAAATGTAAAAACTAAATTCTCTAATAGTTTTTTATTGGTTACAAGCAATATGGTATCTCTGCCTCTCAGCAGAGATAGATAAGTGATATAGTTTTTTCCCGAGTATGATCATAAGTGTATCGACTACAAATACAAGTAAAGTTAGAAGGTTTTAAAGATGTAGTAGAAGAAAACATGGAAATGAACGCCTTATTTCAACTATTGACTATAGAACTGCTATTATTCTTTGCTTTCTAAGATGTATGTCAGAAAATTCTCATATAAAGTTTACTCTGTGCAGACTAATATAAGAACGCTTTTGATGCATGATTATAACAGCGATTCTGTTTAGCAGCTATACTAAAAAAGTACAAGTATTACAAATGTAAAGAGAAACGTAAAGACCGATTGTCTCCTCTAAATCTTTTAAAAAATTAATTTTTCTCAGCAATTTATAGAAAACGTGTGCAATATGCTAGACACATGGAATGAGAGTGTACCTGGAAATGGATGACGTTCGATGACTTGTGCATTTAATCCTAATTTATAGCCAATTTGTCTTACTTCGTCTTTGTGAAAATCTCTTAGTGGTTCAATTACTCGATTTTTCTTTCTTAATTCTCTTACTAATGGTGAATCATTGTGATGTGTTTTAATTGCATCAGCATTGCCCTGTGTTGCTAGATGTGACGCACTTTCAATTAAATCTGGCCTCAATGTTCCTTGTGCCAAAATAATATTATCAAATGTAAAATCATTTTCTTTTAAAAAATCTTGTACAACTTTAACAAATGTATCACCAATTATTTTACGTTTGTGTTCAGGATCAAGGACCTCATTCAATGGTAATGTTTCTTCTAATAATATATCAGCATCACATAAACTAAGAAAGTTTCCATTTGTTAATGCAGAAGTGTTTGTGGATGATGGTGGTGACAGTGGAACATCGTGATTATTATTGATTGAACCGATTGTGGTTGATGATAAATTTGATGTTGCTTTTACACGAATAAATGTTTTACTATGATAAAAACGTTGACTAGCATCGAGAAAATGAACTGTGGCAAACTGGGATAAAGTTTTTCGTATTTCAACACTTTCATCATGACGTAAGAATCCATTATCAATATTTATAATTTTTACCTTAAAACAAAAAAAATTCTGTTAGGAATAAAGCATAAAATATTGTAGTTTTATATTTAGAGAAAAATATTCTAATCCGATTTAATGTATATAAGTCTAATTCTAAAATAGTATAATAATTAGATACCTGGTCAGCCGGTAGTGCACGTGTTAATAATGCTGCACACACTGTTGAATCTACTCCGCCACTACATAAAACAAAGACAGGTTGTTCTTTAATAAATGATCGTATCATATTGAAAGATTCATCGATACGACTTCCCATCGTATAATTCGGTTTACAATGTGCTATATCGAATAAAAAATTTTTAAATATTTGTACACCGTTATCCGTTAGGTCGACTTCTGGATGAAATTGTACACCAAATATTGGCGTCTTTTCATAATTGACATCAGCACATGCAACAACAAATGCTTCAGATTGTGCAATAGAGACAAGATTAGTGCCCAATATTTCAATACTATCACCATGTGTTAATAAGACAGTTTCTTTTTCTTTCATATTTTTAAATAGGGCACATTTTGTATCTAAGATAACTTCAAATTGTCCATCTTCCCTAACAACCTGTCGTTTTATGGTTCCATGACGATCTTTATTTAACATTTGAATACCATAACAGATACCAAGGATAGGTAAACCACAATGAAATAGAGATGGATCATAGGCGGCTGGTGATGGATCATTTACTGAGCCAGGAGAGCCTAAAATTGAATCAGAAATCTGAATTAAATCTAAACATAATAAATGAAAATGATTGATTAATTACCCGAGATAATGACCGCCTTATAGTCTCGTTGTAATAATACTTCAACTGAAGTATTTAGGGGTACGAGCTCAGAATAGACAGCTAATTCGCGAATACGTCTATCAATCACTTTGGCATATTGTGAACCGGCGTCAAGAATAGCTACTTTGTCAAAATCTTTTAATGACACTAATGGTACATCTTGATTTGGATCAGTTGTCATATTTGTATGTATTGTGATGCCTTCAAGATATCTACAGTAAGAATAACATAAATATATTCAACAGTTTTACATCTATAATTGAGTCATTTTTTGTCATTTATACAAACTGTGGCCGCTTTAGAGCAAGAGATTATTCGCAAAAAGTAAAGCAGTCTAGTTCATATAATATTTTGGAATTTAAAACAAATTTGAAAAGAATGATGAATAGACAGAGTATTCGTATATAATAAATTTATTTTTGCTATCTATATACAGAGAAAATTAAAGATGAATACCTGTGTTAGTTCAATCCTCAATATAATTATAATTTAATAACTTTTCTTTCTAAAAAAATACCTTCATACCACGCGAGCATGCGTTTAAAGCATTTCCGATGACAATGGCCGAAATCCAAGAGGCTTTTATTTCACAACACAATCTCCTTCTTTCCATTAAATCATATGTTGTTTTATTTTATTTTTTTGTATCCTTTGGTAAGCCTTTCTCAAAATCTGAAATAGTATGATCATTACTTTATCAGACACTTTATTTATTTTATTTTTAAATTGTTGCTTCTTTTTCTTATAAATACATCGTAATAACCGCTTTTTCATAATGGCATCAGTTTAAAAAAAAAATTGAAAGAGATACAGAGAGAAAAAAAGCGTGAAAAAAAAGGAGAGCAAAAAAAGAAAAGGACAATTTCATGTGCGTAGAAAAAAACAAACATCAAAACATTGACATCATTTTTGTTTCGCATGACTAAAGCGCAAAAGCATGAATAACTACATTGTCTCACGTTTAAATAATAAATAGGTTAAAATTGCAAGCGAAATTAATCTTAATTTTTCTCAAAATAGATACGTTACTAACTGTTTATTTTTCATATGCAAATATCAGAACATTATCACTCTAAAATTGAATTGAACTACTAAATGCAAAACTTATTTTTAGCTAGGTATTTAGAAAGAGATTACAGATACAAACAACATTTACATATCAGACATATTAAAAAGCAACATTACAATGAGCATACAAACATACTTTGATAAAATATTATCAAAAACAGGATAAGAAGTAGATAGTGTCTTGAGAAATAAAGAAAAAAAAAATAAGGAAGAAGACTCTCATTGATATTATCCATAACTTTGAGAAGACATAAAATTGTAGAAATATTTAAAAAAAAAACAGGTAGATCTGATTGTTTTTATTAAAGAAAAGAAAATAACTAATAATGGCAATATTACGGACAGCACATATGCAACACAAAAAACAAAAACATTTAAACTATTCAACAGAACGTCCATAGACAGATTTTTCAATTCAGAACTGTTATTAGTGTTAGAAAGCATGATTTTTTACTGAAGAGAAGAGAAAAAAGTCTAGGGTTTCAAAACATGTAATGCTCCAATGGAATGTCAATGGAACATACAGTAAAATGTTCAACATTTAAGACTATTACAGGATTCGATGAAACAAAGTATAATTCAAGAACTTAGATAATGCTGGTTACTTACTACAACAAGTTAATAAAAAATGAGAGAAAACAAAACATTCTTTTTTATTCGCTCGTACTTTTTAAATAAAAAAATAGATCAAAAAATATTGGTTAGAATAGTACAAGGGTAAATTTCTCTTTCGAGTAATGGATGACTTTTGTTGAAAATTGATAATTAAGAAAGAAAAACAGATAAAGAAATATATGATATTATCACAACTAAATATTATCATTTGTAATTATTAAGATGTCGCATCTAATGACCATTCTTTTCTTTCATCTTCAATAATTGTTTCCCAATTTGGTGATTGTATTCCAGGTGTTAACCAATTAAAATCGACAATATCATTCCAATAGTCTCTATCCCATATAAGACCACTTTTTTTTACATCATTTTGTTTATTTTCATAATAAACATTATAGGGTGCAAAACGGCATGATGAACAATTTTCAATAATTGTTTTAGCTGTTATATGAACATAAAAATCACATTCATATGTTGTATGTATACGTAATTGTTGACATGCAAAAGCAAATTCACATTGTTTACATTGTTCAATTAATATCGATCGTGAACATGGACCAACAATTAATATACAGGATTTTAAATTTTTTATTTGTAATGATGATGGATAACCTTTCAAAAATATTTCACATTGATCTAAATTTTCAATGGCAACATCTTTACCATTTAAATCATCATTTTCATATTGTATAAATTCACCATGTTTATTCGATATATTGACAGTATTTACTGATGTGATTCCTTTTGTTGTGTCTGTTGTTGATATTTGTTTATTTGTATCAACATCTTTATCCACTGCTTTTAAACCACCATTCATAAATTTTATTGTACCAGTTTCTTTCGATAACGGTACGGAATTGTCCGATGGTGAACGATTTCCTGTAAAACCGAATTTTTTATTCGTTACTGTACGATCACATAGTAAATTTAATTGTTCACGATATTTCGTTACATCTGATTGAGCATTGGCAACGTCTCGAGTACGTAATATATCAATATGCTCATTTATGAATTTTTCCATATTTTGTATTTTATCTGCTATACCTTGAAATTCTTTTTGTTGCAATTCGTTATGGGTGGTAGATGATGTTGTTAATGATGATTGATCATTAATCTTTTCATCTGATAAACGAATTTTTTCTAACATTTTTTCTAATGTATTTTTCATTTCTGGATATTGAACATCAAAATTTTTTCTACCAGCATCTGTTGATGTTATCTGTTTTCGTTCTTCTTTGTTTACTTGTTCAATTGTTCTGCGTTCATCTTCACGACGAGTTAAAGTCATCATCTTTCGTGCACGACGTTCATCGACATCCATTTTGGCTAATGTTTCGTTTGTATCCATTTTAAATTTTTTTAATACTTTTTTTTGTTCAAAATTGTTTTTATAAATTAAAAAATCTAAAACAAGTGAAGAAGTAAATGATCTCCTCTAATTAGATAAATTATCACTTTAGAAGCAATATTGAATATGAATATTTTTTCTATTCAAAACCTATTGTTATACGTAATTCGATGCAACTCGATGCGCGCTGATACCAAATATGACTTGGTTTTTTCTTAAAAGTGTTTCCGGACTGAGAAAAAAAGATCTCTTTTTCTTCTATTCTTCTAGTGGAATAATTCACAACGGAGAATTCGTGAATTAACGCAAAATTGTAAATGATTCATTTTAATATTATTTTTTTCAAACTCTCAGAAAAAGAACCAAAATTCAAAGAAGAAAAACATGATACAAAACTAATTTCAAGCTACACTTTACAATGCCTACGAGCGAAGATTGTGATGCATCATATCTCACAAGAACAGGATAAAAACACATTCTCAAACAATAAGAATACACTGCGGGAAAAACAGCTGTGAAATTCTTTTCCATTTTGACGCTATGCAACTTGATAAAATAATGAGACAAAAGAAAATTGGAATGTTCCAACTCATTCATGACTTGTTGAATCATTTATGTACCATCTTTACTCTCATCCATTAATCTATTTTTCCCTATATGTATGTGTTCAGAAAAAACTAGAAACATTAATAAATTCAGCATATGTTGTGACACTAGTTTCTTTTTTTCCTTCTGTATAATAATTCATTACCTATAGAAATTTTGTGAAAATGAATGATTTATGTTGCAGCACAATTCAAATACCAGCTGATGTAGAACATAACAACAGAAAACAATGATTAAAAAACAGCCGATGACGTCATTTATACAATTAATCTCTTAAAATATATTGACAAATAACGCACAATTCAATGAGCTTTGGGTACTTTGACAAATTTAACTTTAACAATTAATATAAAATCATTATTAATTATTAATACGAAGAGTTCGCGAACCGTTTTTTCATTTGTTCGTTTCAATCACCAATAAATTATTTCAGGGATTCGTCAGAGGGCATTACCAACGTGGAAAGACGTAAAAGTGATGCCCACACTGTATATCGTGACAGTCACCTGAGTGACTTATAGTCAGACGTTTTTCCGACATATAATGGTGGTCAGAAAAGCGTCTCGCCCCATGAAGTTGTCAACGGTGTGTCAGCCGTTCGACTGACAGCTTTCAGTCGAAAACGTGTCTGGCACGTGCACAGTGGGCATCCATGCAGAAAAAAACGGAAATACGCCTTTTCAAAATTCAGATAGTGATAGTGTCGAAGATACTGAGACAGATGGTCTATTTAATGGCGCAAAAATTTTGTTCCAAGTAGTGAACTTTCGGAGATAATGCATACGGAAAAAATAAGCCGTATATCAGGTATATCAGAGATATCTAACGAAAAACCGATTTTTTATGAAACAATGTTAATTTATATACTTGAAATAGATGTATTCGGAATCAAGACATTCTCAGCTATACGTCGGTAAAAAAACTATTCCGATTTGTATCTAAAAGTGAAGAGGGAAAAAAAGGATTTCATCGATGACTGCATGTTGGGAGCAGGTGTCATGATTGCAATGAGGTATCCGCCTGCATCCACCTCGGTAGATAGCTGAAAATTAGTTCAAAATGTTCTTCAACATCTACTGCATCTAATGTGGATGCACATAAATGCACATATTTATCAAAGTCGAGTTGTAGGTTTTTCCGAAAATCCTGGGTTTTGAGGTATTTGCCAATTTACTCCGTCGAGAAACATTTTTATTGAGAATTAATGTGATATTTGGGATCACCATAAAAAACTTCACCGAATGATGTATAATTTACATTAATTTTGCAAATACAGTATTTTTTGACAAGAATTCAGGGCAAGGGTCCCCCTAAGAATTTTTTATCGAAAAGAGAGTTTTTTTAGTTTTATTAATATCTGACGCATAATTAGACCATACTACGAGAAAATAATCATTTTTTAACTCAAAAAAAACAGATGTCCGCTTTCTCTATGGAAAAATGCCCACTGTGACGCGTACCATTCATCTTTTGCAACTAAATGTGTACCAGATAGTTTTTCATGTCAGAAAGCTGTAAAAAATATAAAAGATTCATAATTTTACTTTAATTCTCGAGCGTTCTTCATATTGTTTGTAGGTCTAACATGTGAAAATGCTCTAACCAGAGAAAGGATGCGTAGTTAACGAGATTCACAACACAAGTGGATAAGCCGAGCTACTAGTGACGTAACTTATTTTCAAAACAATGAAAATTTAGAATTTAAATTATGAGACTTATTGTTCTGAAGCTGAGCCAACTTCTAGAACGAAAAGTAGTTTTTCTTCTGTATTTCGAAGATCAGTCTCGTCTCAACAGATAAGTAGCAATAGATAAGTCGCTGTTCCGAATGAGACATATACTCAGTCGCTGCCAGTCCAAAAGGTGACTGACGCGCTTGCATTAGTTGCTCAAGTGATTTGCAGCGACTGACTATAAGTCGCTAAGACGACTGTCATGATTTACAGTACAATAGATGGCTAGCATTCTGCAAACTGATTTCTGAAAGAAAAATTACGAAAGCAAACTCAAATATTAAAGTTCAGTTGTTTTTTGTTTATAACTTGATATTTGGAAGAAAGGAATATAAGTGAAAATCAACTGAAAACAGTCCTTAAGAGTCTTTATTTTAAGAGAATGAACTTCTGCTGTCGTTATATTATCTTTTTCTCATATCTTTAACATATCGCACAAATGTGGATATTCAGAAAAATTTAATATGAGAAAAAACCTAAAAGTAGAGGAGGTTGTATACTTCTTATAGACATCTTCCTACGCATACATTATTGCCGTGGACATGCAATTGTCAGAACTTCCGGTTTAAATCTACAATGAAATAGTTCAGCAACAACTGAAAGAGAAGAATATGCTGTTCAAAACAGAAACGGATATGATTCTTCTCTTTGGTTCTCCAACGGCTGCAAATGCACACTCTTAAAACAATTTTAAAAAACTAATTCTTCTTCATGTCGAACAACTTGAAGTACATCAAAATTTCCTCGCAATCTGCTTAGAAGATAGTCGTACATCGCAAGCATCTGTCAGTTGCTTATGAATTTTAGTTGCTGGGTAAAATATATACAGATCCTGTAAATTAGTTGTTATTCGTTGTTGTTTTGAGTAGATGGAGAATTATAGGTATAATTTAAGTTCCACAACGAATACGAATTTTAGTCAATTGTTTCTATTCATACGAGAATACAACAGGCAGATAATAAAGCTTAGATATAATACATTCATTTCACTTAAAACTATCGTTAAGAAATTATCAAATTCGTTTTTGTTATTCAATTGTTGAAACAAATAATTATTATACTCATCCATCAAATATTTTTTGTTTAATCTCTACTTTTTATCATCCACTATTATCAGATCGTTATATAACAATTATAAAGATATAACGGAATAGAGTGAATAGCAAACGATAACGAGGAGTGTACTATGGAGTGTCACTACGCTGCTGCAAAAAGTGGACAATTTTTTCGCACATGTTATATGTGTTTTAGTGAAAGGATAATTAGATGTTTTCGTTATTGTACAGTCTTTTTAAAATAGACTGAAGTATTGGATAAGCATTAAACGATTGAATTGTATAAACGATTTTCTTTTATTAAGAATCAAGATCTGACAAATTACTTTGATATGGATGATTTTCTTGTACCACTAGGTATCACAAAATAAGTAGTGTCATTTCAATCAAGAACAATAATAAGCAATATTTAGATACGACACTAATTGGACATAATGGTAAGTAACAGGATGTGCTTCGAATTGGTCAAACTTCCCGGTTTCAAAAGCGACTCTTGATATTACAATACAATTATTTCCTATTCTCGTGCAATTCCATTTTGCAGCTCACTATTAATCCCATAGACTATATATTTAATTTAATTTAATCCCATAGACTCCACATCGCCTTTGCGGGAGCAACAGCGTCACACAGCACCATAGCGGGCAAACTCCAATAAGAACTCTAATCAATGTATGAGGTTATCTTTGTATTTGTATTGTATTTATAGTTTGTCTATTGAGCTTTGCGTGAAGCTATCTGCCCAATAAAGATGAAGAAGGAAATACTTCGCTCTTCAACTCATAAAGATTTAAGAGATAACATGAACTGATTCTCAATTATTAATTGTTTTAATCTACTATGATCATTGTAATAAGCATCGTGAAATTTTGTTATATGTTCAACCACTGCTACATATTTCTTTTTGGTTATCCGCTTGAAAATTTTTGTCGACGAATAACCTAATACTTACGACCGAAGAACTTTTCCAGTATTGCATTGAATAAATTTTTCTTCAGCTGAAGCATTGGCTGCAGCATAAACCTGTAGCAACGTCATAAAATTGTTTATATATTGTGCATCGCCGTCATCGGGTGATTCATTTCTCCCAATAAACAGAGTATTCTCTTCTTTATCCAGCCACAGGGCTGTACAATCTTCTTTTTTGTTTAACAACAATGCCAGGGCGTTAAAAAAATTTAACTCTTCATCTTTGCTTTCATTTACCATCATAACTTGCTGTTCTTGTTGTGTCGTTTGTGTTAAAGTGTGTGATGGATATAAGTTTGACGGGAAATTTTTTGTGTTGAATTTAATTGCGGCAGCAACAACACTATGTGTAAAAAAAGCTTTTGTTAATTCGGAGTCCATAATGGAAGTATCTGAAGAGAAGAAAAACACATTTTTATGTAAAATAAAATACAGAAAAAATGCTCAGTTGAGATAAGCCTAACAAATCTTGCAAAATGCTCACATTTCCTATTTTTCCTCATTGAATTTTTGCACCTAAATTTCCTTCTGTATAACAATTCATTACCTGTACAACGATTTGTGAAAATGAATGATTTATGTTGCAGCACAATTCAAATACCAACTGATGTAGAACACAACAACGAAAAACAACGATTGAAACAGTTGATGACGTCGTTGATACAATTAATCTCTTAAAATATATTGACAAATAACGCACAATTCACGATAGCCGGTTTCATAAAAAAACTTAAGTCTGACTTAAGTGAATGATGTAAGTCCAAAACTAAGTTAAAGTTAAGTGCCACTTAAGTCAAACTTAATTTTTCACTTAAGTCTGTTTCAGGAAGCAGAACTTAAGTTCGACTTAGCAGCTAAGTAAAGAATTTGACTTAAGTCAAAATGAATGCACTTTAAGTGCATTACCGTGAT
>CAJNOQ010000145.1:0-69904 GCA_905250885.1 Didymodactylos carnosus
CGTGGCAACATTTATTTTTCAAAAAAGTTTCAAAAACCTAGTGGAAACGTAAATTAGGTGAAATATCCCATTTTTGCCTATTTTTGAGTAAAATCGAAAAATTTATAGCCCAGTCAAGATCCGCTAAATTATGTCAGAATATCAACATGTACTCTATTTTACCTGCTCAATACTATGCAGTTTAATAAAAGCTTTAAAACCAACAGAAAATACTTCGGTTTTTGAAAAGGTTTTCTAGAAATCTTCCGAAGTACACGAGTATTTTTTTCTATTCTCAAGTAGAAAATCGTTTGGAGCAGATAAAATAGAGTACATGTTGATATTCTAACATAATCTGGATGGATCTTGACTGAATTATTGATTTTTTTGAGAAGTAGAAAACAGACAGAAATGGACAGAAATAACTCTAAAATAGTCAGTTATTTGAGGAATGGGATATTTCACCTAATTTACGTTTCCACTAGGTTTTTGAAACTTTTTTGAAAAATAAATGTTGCCACGAGATTCAGCATAGTCGACAACCTATGTTTTCATGCATTTCTGGCAGTCTAAACCGAACGACAGAGAAGTCCTAAGGGTTCGGGAAAAGGTCCGAGCGCCCGAACCAAGCAAAAACAAACTTTTGTTTAGATCTTATTTTATAGAGGACACTTTAGACTATCTATCTACAGGAAAAGAACGATAGATTACTATGTCGGTTTCTGGAAATCCAAGCTGGTTTTCAAAGATCTTGTAGAAAACCGCTCTTTTGAAAGTTTTCAAATAACGATTTTAGTTCTGAAAGTATAGCTTAAACTGTGGTCCTTCGATTGCTAAAAACCGTACATCTCTGTCTTTTATTGTTTTTGAGTTATTCAGAAAACATTCGAGTGCATTATATTTTGGGATGCATAGTAGTCTTTCACTAACTATTTAGAATAAAATTGGGAAAACTGCACAAAGCTAGAAGAAAGATTATCTGCAGCGACATCTCTTGAAACTTTGCTAATGATTCCGCTATAGAAATGGGATCTCAGAAAAATGTGTGTTGTCTATTGTTAAATTTTTGTTTTTATCATTGAGCAAGAATTCAAAAATCTTGTTAGTAATTTTTATAGCTAATATTTAATTTTCGAGGCATAGTCTTTTCTTTTGTGAATGACATTTTTTTTTATATAATTTTTTTGTGTCGATTGTATACGTTCATTAGATGTATGCAAATAATAACGCTTGAATCTTGATTAGTTATAGAATATTGATTAACTTATTAAGACCGCAGTGTTTATTCGCAGCCTCATCTCTCTCTTTGACGGAATATTGTCAAGAGAATTGAGACATCGGTTTTTTTCATGTATATTAACAGTGCGAGAACATCAAATGTGTTTAATCGAATTATAAAGCATCCATATATATTCTGATGTTAAACGTTTCTGTCCTTTTTCGTTCTACGTTGTTCATTTGCAGGAATATCGGATATTTTATAGATCCAAATCAATGAGCAATTGCATTTAATTATCTGAACAGAATTTTTCTTTTGTGGTGTGTTTAGCTTCTATGGTACACATACACATACACATACACATATACAATGATAACAGATGCTCACAGATGAAACAGAAATCTCAGTATGACTTCTCATTTCGTTAAATGAATAGACGTGATACTGACATTTTCTAATCTGAGTCGTTTAAAAAACCATTTTATTAATCGAAATGTCAAATGGAGTGGTATTTCTTTTTTTGTCTTATACATCAAAAAAAAAACTTTTTCTGATTTAATTATATGATTATATGATATTTTTTTGGTATGATGCAACAACATTATAGTTCATTCCCTGTGAACGTCATAGTATCTCGTTCAATTTTCATCAGATAATTCTTCTCTATATTTGTTATGGAAAAAAAGATTTAATGTATATTTTTAGTACTAGAATTCTTAAAAGGAAAAGAGAAAAGGAACACTTTACTTCAAACAGCATATATAAACTCTGAGAATGACATTTTTTTAGGCTTTATCACGTTCTATTAGTTATAACTATAAAAGCGTATTTCACATGAATTAGATCCAACAAAACTGGACGTTTTTTGGGACGCGAGAAGCTTTAATAGCTTATTTGTTAAGCATGTGGCTGTCAAATCATCATTGACATTTCAGGACCTTGAAAATGCATAATTATTCTGAGAATACCGCTCACTCTTGATATTATTCTACGCTAAAATGTTTTATTTCTTGATGCCTTCAACTTATCGGTCAATATTTTAATTTTTTCACAACTTTGAATGGTTTTCTTTGAACATCCGTGACGACACCATATTGTAGTTCACGCATACATTCATATTCTAATGATCGAAAAACGTTGAACATTATTTCAATTAATATTGTATGCTAATAGTCTATATATAGATAGATACTCAATCAATATAGAAATACTTTCTATATCTGTTTTTTACATATAGCATGCTCATTTATACTTATAGGAAAGTGCTGCTGTTGTTGCCTTTTTTTTTTCTTTTCTTTCTTATTTAATATATACATAAATACTAATTGTATTGAAATAATGTCTATTAGTCTGCTGTCTGTTGTTGAAGATTGAACATTGTGTATACATGTATACTACTGACGCTACTAAAAAAACTAAAAAAAAAAGAATGGTACAAAATAAGTGACGATGAACGAAGTTTGTTTCTTTTTTTTCTTCCCGTTATTTTTACACGATATAAACTTCTCAAAATAAAAAACTGTTGTCTCATGATATATGTACGTATAATTCATCATTAAAAAAACCCTTAGATGAGTAACTCAATAGGGAATAACAATGATATAGAGAGCAGAGAGAGAGAGAAAGAGAGAGAGTGAGAGAAATATTACTAGAACAAATATAAAATCCATTCCATGAAGAACAAGAGAGAGAGAAAGGGAGAATGAGAGCAATGAATCAAGTGTTCTTAAAATATATTACACGAACACGCGCATGTATAATGAACGGCATGATGGTGTTACTATATGAAAATTTATAATACTTTTTTTTTCTTACTAGTGTTTTTGTTCTCTACGTATTGAGAATTGAGGAAAAAAACTAGACACAAGCCTCCCTAGAGCAGCAGTGAATAGTTGATGTGATGCTGCGTAGATAGATAATACAAAAGAATTTTCTCTTTCTTTTTTTTTTTTTTCATCGAAGAAAAAAAATGTGGAAACACAAAAAGTGACTACAGTTACTAGTATTACTCGAACACATCTTAAAACTTATAGACATGCATGAAAGAGAAAAGCTAAGAAGAAATAGATATAATCGTTAATCTTTTTTCTTCTTGTCATCGTGTTATTGTAAACTTCCAGATATAGCATAACAGAAAGAATGGGTTGTACGGGTACAAAAAATGAAATTAAACATGAATCAAATTTAATTGATAAAAAACATCAAGATGGTGAAGAAATAATTAATGATGGATTCCGAAAATGGTTAAAATCAAATCGTCCACGAGCCGATGATTATGTTTTAAGAGATATTTTATTATCACAACAAACATCAACTCAAACAATTGAATCAATCGAAGATGATTATCGAACAATCGTCGCTAAAGCATTAGATTTAATTTCAAATCGAAATGATATTAAATCTATAACAAAATTGACAAAAGTTTTACAAAAAGAAATATCTACAGCATCACCAAAAAAAGTTAATCAAACACTTGATATTTTAAAACAGACGGCCGATAAATTACGTGATGGCAAAATAGTATTGGACGGAAATGGACAACAAACAATTACTCTTAACGGAGAAGTGGTAAGTGATAGAAACAATCAAGGATATGTAATAGTGTTCTATTTTCTTTTTTTACAGGTAACAAATACTACTCCAACGAAAGAACCATTGAAAGAAACAAAAATTCAATCATCATCTCAGCATGGTTTTACAAGTACATCTACAGAGCCTGGAATTGGTCTACGTGAGGCACTAGAAACGGCGAGAATATATTTTTACAAAGTAAGTGTACATATCTATACACTTTTGTCATTGATCAGTACTTATCTATAACATGTGTTTAGGGAAAACAGGCAGCCATATTTGTTAATCACCTTGGCGGTTATGATGTTAAAGTTATTGACGACGCAGATGATGCAAATCATGATGGTAACCTGTTACGTTCTGTTATTGTTACTGAAGTTAAACTAAGACCAAAGACAACTACAACAACAGACAGATCGGAACCAGAACACAAAATTCTCGATGGACAAGAAATAAGTGAAGACTTTCGACGTTCAATTGATGCAGCATTAGCCGGTCTCCAACAAATCTATCATAAAACATCTGTAACAGATGCTACTCAACATCAAACGCCTCACCGATGTCCAATACCTGTCAATATCTTACCATCTAATAAAACAGAAACTTCAATTGTTCAACAATCAACATCACATGGGAAAATTATTTCAACAACTCCTCATCATCCTGTCATACAATATGGGATGACAAATATGATTGATAAAAACAAATTGATACATCCATCATCAAAAAATGATCTCGCACCTTCTTTAACTACGGAATCATCTGAAAATATAATATTAAATAATCATGCAAATATCAATAAAATATACGATACACCATCGCATGATTTATCTAAGAATGTTAAAAAATCGACAAGTATTGATACGAGTAATGATCAACACCAAGATGGATCAAAGTATTTGACTGACATAGTAAGTCAAATAGCTGAACGTCAAAATCAATTAAATCAACAACTAACTGCAACAAATTCAGAAATATTACTGCCACCAACAATTGATATACAACCAAGAATTGTACAGATGATCGATAATGTTAATGAATTAATGATGGATTCAATTGAATCAACAACAAAAGCGGAAATCGGTTATCCAGTACCACCACCACGATACGATACTGTTGAAAAATTAGTCTCGATAGTACAACAAGATAATCATACAAATATTGAACGTATAGTACAGGAACTCAAAGAACATGGCGAAAAGGCATCAGTCGTGCCCTTACCACCACAAGAACATCCAAATATTGAACATATTGTGAGAGAATTAAAAGAACATAGTGAGAAAATGTTACATGCCGATAGAAAATCACCAGCCTATTCTGTCGGTATTACATCAGAACCTATTACATCAGGTATAACATCTACTCCAACAAAAAAAGAACATACCAAATTACGTCGTGAAAATCGACCAAAATCATTTATTAGTGACGATAAATTGTCATCGAATACTACAACAAATCGTCATAGTTTAAATAAACAAATATCCGAATCGTACTTAGATGATATGACACATTTAACACGAGTGGGTATTTCAAATCCAACACTTCATACATCAAAATCAACATCATCGACAAAAATTGATGAAGAAAAAGAACAACATCAGCAACAACCTGTTGTATCGACATCGGTTAATTCTATAATCGAAGAAGAACCAGAAGTAAAAAGGTCGGTAGCAAAAACAGCATACACAACCCAAGGTGAGACCAAACGAGGTCAAAATGTTACATATACAGAAACAATTACATCACAAAATAATGGTGAACATTCATCACGTACAATAACAGAATCGTATGATGAACCATTGAATCACGATAAAAATGGTGAACAAACAACAACGCTAAAAGTTGTTACAAAATCAGAGTTTTCAAGGCCTAATTCGGGTGAAAGTATTATGGAACAGTCGGTTCAAGTAATAACCGTCAAAGTCAGAAATGAAACAATCAAAACAACAATAAATAATACAACTGATGACACTGCCTACGAACGACGACCAGTTAGTGAATTAGTTAAAAATTTTGAACAAGAAACTTGAAAGATAATTTCTATCAACTTTAATATTATCTTACAAGAATTTCATTATTGCTTAATCAGGATTCAATTAATCAAAAGTACATCATTAAACGACAAAATACTTAACATATGTGTTATCAGAACCATTATTGTTATATTGTTCCTAACAACAAAAGCTTCCAGTAAGCGTCCAGTATCTATTTCTATTAGAACAATTGTTTGATCTGAAATTATATTTTCATTTTCCGTAGTTTTAGATGTAGGTATATATCTTAGAATTTGATCATTCATAAACACTTTACAAACCTGCATCTACAAACTAAGTAGATTATCTGTATAACTTTAAATAGATTAGAAATACGCTAAATACTTGATATAAGAAATTCTCTATATTTACTTTCTTTTGTTCAGTTTTGAGAAACAATATCGTATTATTTTGTATTCTAGATCGATCTTTTGCTCTGAAACTGTTGTCGTATGTACATTAACAACGTTCATTATCTCTGAACTATTTAATGCTTTGAGACTTGAAATCCATGTCAGTTTCTATGTATAACATGAGTTAAACATCATTTTCTTCCTTCTTTTATATGCTGTTGTATTTTATACTCACGTATGTTCGTGTTCTCCTCTCTTTTTTCTATATGCTTTTGTTATTTTTTTGTGTTATATTCGTACAGTTTTTTTGTGGTTAATTATTTGTGCAATCTAAGTGTGTCACAGTGCCATAAATTATTATATATATTTATCTTTTTTCTTTTTCTTTTGCTTTTCTAAAAGTTCTGTATTTGTGCACTTAAAAATAATATATTTAAAAAATGGAAAAATGATAAATTGATTTCGGGTAACAATGAAAAATTCAAATCTTGATGACAGTATGGTAAAATTAATAACTTCATATTCTCATGTATACATGTTTAATTGTTACATTTACTCCAATTGGTTGATTTCTACAATTTTTTGTAGAACAGAACCGATATCAAAAAAATTTTATTTCTATCCAAAAATCCTCTAACAGTCTTCTATTGGTAGAATAAGCATAGTTTTTTTTTCTACACTGTGAACAAGACTATTTGAAGAACGATCATTTTAGATCATTTGAAGAACGATAAGCATTATCGTTCTTCAAATGATCAAACAGTGAAACGATGTGTACAGCTAACAATTTAATAATTCGAATTAAAAACGTTTTATCTTGTGAACAGTGAAAAATGTCCCTATAAATTCAAGTAATAAAAAGTCAATTTGTTCTAACGTACTAGATATAGAGCGTTCTCTCTCATCCATACTACCTATTTTAGTTGATTATTTTGTTCATCAAGTGTCTTACATATTCAAAAAGTTGAATTAAAAAGGTTGCGTAACAATCATTTCATATATACACTCTGCAAATAATAATTTATATATTCCAATATAAATTCACCATATTTCATCAACTAAGCTAACACAACTAAACCAATATAATAGTTAATATATTCTCATAGAATTATGCATGATGTATTATAATACAAACTAGTTGACACTGAGAATATGTTTCACGTTTTAAGTGATTTGAATAATTCAATATTAGAATCATGATTGTATAATTCAAGATATAAAACATTATTAAGGATTAAATTTCATTTCCGATATAAATCAGTTGTTATCATCCATTTTCATTTGCAAAATGTCATAGCATTTAAAACTGTTTCCCACGTTATTCTTTCATTTTCTATTATTACAGTTTTCATACTATGCGCAAACTAGAGTAACACTATCCCTCTGAAAAATACATAAATAGATTTCAAAGATTCAGATGGTTTTGCAAATGAGCCTAAAGAATTTTTCTTTTTTTTAAAAATTATTTGCAAACATCATTAAATATATCTGCTTAGGATCGACTAATGGAAGATCTGAACGGATCTTTTACACATATACATATTTCAACATAATATCACTTCTTCTCTTCTCTTGCAGCTCATCAGACAGATAGTTTCAGAGCTTTAATCTTAGTACTATCTTTTCATGTGTACGGGTGCTCCCTGAGCTAAAAGATGTGATTGCTAAGTAAGACTGCATGCATCATCAGAAGTTTAATTTGATGTTGAGAAGTCATTTTGTGGTAATGGTCAAATTTTGCGTTATGAAAATATTGACATACGGGTTAAAACAAGCAGACAGTTAAAAAATAACATAAAATTACTTTATAAGACCTTTATTGACATTTAAATGGTAAATTCAAGCCATATTTAAAAAATCGTTTTAGCACCTTAATGAAATTTTTCGGATACATAACCCGGTGGAAGAAGTTTCATGTACATAGTTTTAACCACGGTAAAGTATGTTTTATAATCCCTGCAAATGTTTGATAAGCTAAGTAACTGTTCTATCACCATACATACAACCCATTACCTTTAAAAAATTGTAATTGACATCCGGATAATTGACAACGTTAAAATCGAACTTGTTACGTTTTTCATACAGTTTGATTTTGCGCAGCTGTTTTCGACTAAAAATTTAATCCTTTCATTAAAAACTTCTCTACTGACTATCGTGAGACTTTTGTTCTTGTTCTTATGAACATTTAAAGGACTCTGAAATGGAACAAAACAGATGTTAGTCAATATAACCGTGTTTTGAGACAAATAACTTTTCTTTCCTATTCATTCCATACTTTCAATCAGTAGATTATAAGGTATATTGGTATAAAGTGTCGAAAAATCATAAGTTTGAACATTTCTTGAGGATTTTTTTCTTGTTTATTTCTCTGATACGTTGTAACGCTTTATTTTGAACTATCAAAAGGTAAAAAAACATTGATTTTAGTTCTACTTTGAATATTTGTGCAATATTTAATTTGTTGTTGATATATTACACGCAAGGTGAAGCACAATGTTTGACCAATATTTTTGTACAACAGAAAGAGGACGTTATTATAAAACTCTTTAACTGGGTTTTTATGAAATTTTGGAATCCAGTACATAAACGGTAATTTGTTCATATGGTGTTTGGTATTGAAATTGTAGTCATTGTGTAAAATTGCATTGTTGATCAATAACCTCTGATACCTTTTTGTTATGACAGATTTTACAGGTGTCTAAAGGGATGCGGTATCCAATTTTATTTAACAGTCGTTCCGAATAGAGCGTTTTTTACATATTTCTACAATATTTCTATTGGCTTTAACAACCGGAACAATTACATACTTATCATGTATATCCTTAAGGGCTTTTAACACGTCCGGTTGTTTTAATTTGGATGTATATGAACTGTATGCTCGATAATTTTTTCTTAGCTTTAGTTGTTTTATTCGCTGTTTAACATTCTTCAAGGCTCCACTTCTCCGTAATTTAAAAAATGCTTATCAGCGCAGACCTCGGGTCTGAAGTGTAACTACTAACTTCAAATGTGAGGGGCTAAGGTGAGATTGTATGAAACCAATGTCTTGAATGTGTACATTTACTCGCTCAAATTTGTCCCCGATAGCTTGTCCGCGTATACAATGTATGTTCAGTATTGCCCGTGGGTCGTGTACGTTCGCAAGCGTTAGGGCTCGGAGGGGGCGGGGGAAGGGGAAGGGAGTGAATAAAATTTTCAGATTTTCATTCAAGTTATAAGAATTTAAAGTTTATTTTAGGGCGAAGTTGCTTGATCATGGCTGCTTTTAATAATTTTATCTCGAACATAGAAAATAATTAGAAGACATTGTTGTTGTGCAGGAGTGTCATATATGCTCCATAGTTACAACTCGGTTGAAGAAAATCAATATAAGTCATTGTTTCATACCTGTTCAATACCTAATTACTGTCTGTTTCCGAAAATAATGGCCGCGGGTTATTTTTGAGTAACTTTTGATAGAAGGTAGATAGAGACTTGCGACTTTCACTATCCGATAGCCAAGATCTGTACGCATCTTTTCACAAGCATAAATGATTTTGGAAAAAGATCCAAAGATCGGATTTTTAGCAGATCTTTGGAAAACCAGTTTGAATCTCTGTGAACTGACATAGAAATAGGTTGATCTTCCTTCATAGATAGATAGTCCAAAGTGTCCTCTGCAAAACGGAAACTAAGCAAACCCTTAATTTCTTCCGGTTCAGGCGTGGCATCGGATTTTCGAAGAGTTCCAGGATCGATGTTTCTTTACATGTGGCAATTCCGAAAATAAATGGAAACACAGGCAGTCGACCATGCTGAATCTCGTGGCAATATTTGTTTTTTAAAACACTTGCAATAACCTAGTAAGCACCTATATTAGGTGGAATGACCCATTTTTGCCGATATTTGAATAAATTTAAAAATTTCATAACCCAGCCAAGATCCATCCAAATTACGTCAGAATATCAAGTGTACTCTATTTTACCTGCTCTATATGGTGCAGCTCAATAAAAGCAATAAAACTCAACAGAAAAGACTTTGGTTTTTGAAAAGATTTTCTAGAAATGTTCCGAAATACAACAATTTTTTTTACCATTCTCAAGTAAAAAAAACATATAGAACAGGTAAAATAGAGTACATCTCACAAATAGAGTACAACTAATTATTATTGATTTTAATCAAGATGGTCCTTTTCGGTTTATTTTATTTGCCGAAGCTAATAGTTGAATGAAAGAAATCGCGTGATACATCATTAGAAAGAGCTTTTTAAGCATTACAAGACTGTTTATTTACTTTTTTTATGAACTGGTCTCTAACAAGAGAAACAGTCCGTTTTCGGAACGCCCTGTGACTATCACGATTTTGCGCTACTGAGATGATGGCGATAAAGCCAGTTTTCTCTATGTTTCTGCACTTTTCCAAGAAATAAACATTGCTACGCGATTTAGTGTGATAGATTATCTACGCTCCAGCTGATTTTCAAGCTACCAAAAGCCAGTGGACACCATTCCAGGAGTTTCCCGGAATCGAGGAGTCATACCTCAACCGTTGAAAATCAAGGTCCCAGTTAACTGCCATTTCAGAGAGGACACTATGCACTATCTAATCATGCAAAAAAGACAATATATTATCACTTTGATTTTTGGAGAACCAAACAAGTTTTCTAGAGATCCCCAGGAAAAGCTATCTTTAAAAAGATTTTGAAATTTCCTTTGCTTATGTAAAGATATGTTAAAGTCTTGGCTTCAAAATGGTGAAAATCTGAATTCTCCAGCTCTTTTCGTTCTCGAGATATTCAAAATACAACAGAGACCATTTTTGTTTGACTACTGTACCGAGCAGTTGACTACAGTTAAAATGTGGGGTCAAAACCCTACCAAATTTTCTGAGAAAATTAAGCTTCTGAAGACAGAACTTCCGCAAGAAAAATGTTACC
Source organism: Didymodactylos carnosus (assembly GCA_905250885.1). NCBI lineage: Eukaryota > Metazoa > Rotifera > Eurotatoria > Philodinida > Philodinidae > Didymodactylos > Didymodactylos carnosus. The sequence goes on from CAJNOQ010000145.1 coordinate 11,071, forward strand.
CATATTGTGAAGGGCGCCAAAAAGACGTTTTACATCATGCAGTGCGAAGATTTTGAAATTAAAAATTTGATAAGATCTTTACTATAAGATTCTTATCAGAATTGCTAAGGTTTTTTCTGAAGGGTTAACATATGGATTGATAAAAAATCAAATTTAGAATTCAAGTTTGATTTCAATTTTTTAGAATGAGTTGAATAATAAAGGCAACTTTAATGTTAATCATACTAATTATTTTAATGTAAATTTTCGATCTTTATGGTAATTTTCAAACAGCGTTTAGCTTAGAGAATTTTGTGGACAAGCAGTAAGTTAATAACAACAGTGTCCTGAAATGTTACGGTAAATGTGTAACAATGTGAAGCTAAAAGTGTCAGAGCAGCCATGATCAAGCAATTTCGCCCTAAAATAAACTTTAAATTCTTATTTGGATTTCAGGTTTTTCAATCGTAAAATTTCTATAACTCGAAAAGAGAAGATGATAGAACGCCTGGCAAATACATCTAGGCAATGTTGTCTAGTGTTTATGATAAAGTTTTGAAGTCGATCGGATCAAGTTATCAAGAGGTCATACTGTGACTGGACTGAAGGGACTCGTGAAAAAACACATTTTGCACATACGTCGTTTTCTTCATGGTATTTGCAGCGACGCTTATATTTCCACGAAAAATCATCGAAAATTCTTGGAAGTTGTCTCATTGTGAAGAGAACACTGTTGAACACTTTCTTCAATCAGACTATGTATAAGAAAAAATTTTGAATGTACAGGAAAAGCGAGAAAAGTTTGTGAAACTACGAAATTGAGTTTTTTCAGGCTTTGAAAACTTAAAAAATTTATAACATTTCCAAAGGAGATTGTGGAATGCTAGAAGTGGTCTCATTTTGTAGCTGATACTTTCCTCTACATTAGAATATATTCAGCACAAAATCCAAAATTTTTCGATGCGACTTATTCGTCTAAAGACGAATATACGAAAATTCTCTAATATGATTTGCAACGTTTTCTAATAAATAGATTTTATTTGAACAAAAAACAGCCAAATTTAAATAAAGGGATTCCAATTAGGCTTTGGCCTGGTTTGGACCGAAATGGTCCTTTACTCAGTAGATCTGCTTGAAAACTGTCCATTATGAGAATTGTTAGACTAATTTTTAAATATATAACCATAAAGACTCTTACACGCTACAAAAGCCCTAAATTTGTTCACTTCATAACTTTGTTTTTGATTTTTCCGTGAACTTTGTTCTCATACCTATACTACAGATAATGTCACATGAATCGTACGTGTTACAGATTGCTGTTGGAAGAATCAGGTCAAAAATTATTTTAGAGAATTTTTCTTACAATAATTTCTCCGAAGACCTTGGAAAATCTTACAATAAGATCTTATAAAAGTTTATAACGAATTCAACTGAGCATTATTAGTTGATGTGCCTGATTTTTGCTGACAGACCGTTCCATTTCCCTTGTTTTTTTTTCTGAAATCATGTAAGATCTCATGATTAGAACTCTCACGTTTTTGTGAGACATTTTAAAATCTAGGAACTTCTGTCCCAAGATTTTACAAGGTCAAATGATTTCTTCTCTTATAAGATGTTGTTATTTCTAGCAGACTGATCTATGACAAGAAGCTACACAAAACAGCATGATTTCCAAACCGAGCTCATATATCATGGAATCTGTTGTCTGACATAGAAAGAGATGCAGATTTAAGGACATCCCTTATGAGTATTTTAAGTTTTTGCCGAAGAGACTGAATAAACTCACTTGTTTTAGTTTTTTAATTTTTCCTTTCTTTGTTCTCTTGTGTTGTTTATCTGTTGATACCATCTTCTATACTTCTTGTTTCAAGAATTTTTCTAATGTATAGTCCGATAGAGAGCATTCTCTTCATAATCATATTACTTTTCAAATTCGCTGAATGCTTTGTATCTGTGCTCGAAGATATGAAAATTTCCGCAATATCACGAAAAAACTATTTAATGTAATAAAAGTAAAGTGCATTTAGTAGTAATGCTCAAAACACTGACGGCTCCAAAATCGCATTGTGACCACTCGAAAAAATGACCCATTGAGCCCAAATTTTTATCACAGATAGTTCAAACTGTATCTGAAGGTCTTTCTTAAAACGCTCTCAACTTCAATTTTTTGTGATGAGAGGATTTTTAGAATCAAAAACTGTCCATATAGCCAACTTTCAGAGAATTTCTGCGTTAAATATTAAAATAACGCAAAAAAAGAGCGACTTGTGTACAAAATTTTACAGAAAGGTCAACTAATACAGAATTTTGTATAAAATTTTTTGTAGAATATGTAGAATTTTGCAATAATTTCACCTTTGTAACTTTGCTTCTATCTCTGCCAACAAGGTGGAAAAAGACGAAGGCTGAATTTTTATACAAAACGGTTTTTTCAGTATTTTTGATCCAGTCCCTTCAAAATTCTCCGATTATAAACAGTGAAGATGCTTTATTTGCTCATCAACCCGAAAACAATTCCACAAATGCGCATTTGAGAGCGCATTATAGCCGTTATTTATCTGCGATGGTACAGCTAATATCTACCGAGTTCAAGACAGTTATAGAACAAATCCGAAAATAGAAAACAGTACATATTTAGGATGAATAGTTGGACTGGATAACGTTCATTAAAAAAACTTCCATTAAAGCGTTTTGTTTTAATGAAAGCCCTAGTCCTTTCATTAAAATGCCGCCTGCAAAATGGCTGTGACCTGAAGTTTTTGATGGCACAAGAATTTCATTAAAAGTTTTAATGAACTTCTATTTAATGGAAGTCTTTTTAATTAAAAATTGTTTAATGACACTCCGATAGCCCGAATAGTTGATAATCCATAACTCTTTGTTTGTTAGCGGTATAGTAGAATAGTTTACATGGAATAATATTAAAACACTCTTTGCAGTTATTTACCATATTGTTATTTAAAAAATCATTGGACCATCTAAAATACAATGAACAAAAAAAATGTTAAAATATTGAAATAATTAAGAAAATTATTAACTTACCGCTAGTGAGTGTATCAAAAAATTTTGGTTGTCGAAATAATCTTAGTTTTCTGTCTTGTCGAGAATAATCTGATCGACTAGTTTGTTCACTATAGCTCTCAACCGATGATGAACCTTTATAATTACTATTGTTTCTTAAAGATGCATACAATTTTCGTGCTGCCTCAGCTGTACGCTGAGCATTAACATCCTTAATAGCCTATCAAAACAGAAAAGAAAAATATTAACAATAACTAAGTCGTTTTTTGGAACACTGCATAAAGAAATATAAAAATCTGTCTTTAACTCTTTATATAATGGTTGTTTTATTCCTTGAACTAACACTTATTTACAGATTTTTGTGTTGACTGTGCACTAAGGCAATGTTATAACACTTAATTCAAAATATTAAAATCATATTTTTTTCTAGTATCCATTATTATCCAAGATGGCATCATCAAATTAAAAATATTTCTTTTTCACTTGAAATCTGCAGCAAGTAGAAATATGAAATTCTACATAGTCTACCTCTCGTGGAGCAACATTATCGTTTACTGTAGTTTTTTCACACAAATCTTCTTTAGTTATTGGCGTTTGAAGTTCATTACTCTTCGCCAATTGTAGACTCCGCATTAGTGTCAACAGTTTTGGAGATTTTGGAGCTAATGGCGGCATAGTGACACAGTGAGTTTCGTACATTAGAGTACTGGGTGGATTTATATCTCGTTTTGATTTACCTATTAATTAAAAACAACGAAAGCCTAGTGATAAACAAAATCAAAGAAAAGAATGTTAATCCCAAAGACCTTCACTTTTCCTCTCACGTCATGTCAAATAAACATATTTCTCTGTCTCGGTATACATGTATCCAGATTACTGCACGGTTGAAAGAAGTTTCTAATGTTTTCAGACAATTTACTCAAAAACGCAGATCACTTTTATCACATGTGAAAAAACTCGTCAAAATATCATTTCCTCACTACTTTTGATTCTTGAGACCATTTCTAATCTTCATTTTTTACTATTTTCTTGGTGAAAAAACAAATGAAAAGAGTAGTACTGGATCAGTACCATTCCCCTCTGTGAAAGTACAAAAAAGAATTGTGCTCTACAATTATGATCAGCTTCGTTAAACTTTTAACATGGACTCCTCATTTCATTGAAACAACGTGGGTAAATCCTTCTTCTTCATACCGTTTGTTTTTTTAGAAAAATGAATATGAATTAACTCACGTTTTTTTGATGAAGTTAAATTTTGATAAAACGACATCATTCGAGATCCAAATTTTTTTCGTATTAGACAAAGTACAGATAGAACAGCCAGTATAATAAATAAAAATAGTAAGCCGAGCCAAAATGGATGCATGAGCTCGTCATCATTGATCATGGCTGTTATTCTAAAGAAAAAGAAAATATTATCGAAGAGATATATTGGCCTGACCGGCTTACTCTGCTACCACAAGGGAATTCCGTGATGTTTTTTCTTCATTTTGTTGTGTCGATAAATACCAAACCAAACTATGCTGAGAGTCACGAGACATCTTCAGTTGAAGAGAGAGCCCTTTCTCTTCAACTGAAGATGTTTCGTGACTCTCAGCGTAGCTTGGTTTGGTATTTATCGACACAACAAAATGAAGAAAAAACGTTACGGAATTCCCTTGCGGTAGCAGAGTTAGCTCGCCACGCCGATATGTAATACTGTGCAAAAGTAAGAGCATTCCTCTTACCGAATATGTCTAGTGTATCTTCTACAGTCAATGTGCACCATAATCGTGAAAATATACCACCAAAGAGACGTATAATGATAAAAATATATGTAAAGTATTGTCAATAGAGTTTGGTGCACATGATAATTTCAAGTAATTTACTTTGTTTGTACCAAAAGTCCACTTTAATTCGGTATAGAAGTGACGATAATCATCTAGCCGTTCCAAAGCATTGTTGTCACTTCTATACCGAATTAAAGTGGACTTTTGGTACAAACAAAGTAAATTACTTGAAATTATCATGTGCACCAAACTCTATTGACAATAAAAACGCAATTATAACAGCAGCTATTTTAAGTTTCATTTTATTTTCGTTTATTAATTAACATTAAAATTGTTTCGACGTTTCGAACAACATAGCGTTCATTTCAACAATTCAAAACATAAAACCGAAAAATGCAGACAATAGAGTGGCAAAATACTCTTGAAAATGACTGTAGACAGAGAACTAACATGTAAATATATATATATATATATATCCATACGAAGAGAGAGCGATCGAGAATCTAAGGTAGAAATACATTATAGAATTATTTGATGAATTTCAAAAGAGAGAGATAACAAAAAATATTTTAGTTTTCTATTTATTTTATATCATAGGACGGTTTAGACTCAACTGAGACACAAATTATATTCTCAACTGAGATACAATCCATATTTTAATAAAGTACCTCAGTTGAGAATATCTCAGTTGAGAAACCAATATTTCTGCGAATTAATTCGTTTCTCAACTGAGACACAATTTTGACTAGTGCGTTGAAACGTGCTATTGTGCAACAGTGCAGTGTAATAAGGTTTATTATTCTAGAATTCTATTGACTATCGAAGGAATTATTGCCATATTACATGGTCAAACGTTGTGTATTTTCATGTCCATAGTTACTACTTAACACGTTATTTTATCGTTTTTCAAAACAACTGAACAAGAACAAGCATTAACTGTACAAATCCACCTTTCACTTTCCATTCTCAATTGAGATACTCGATTAAAATATGAGTTGTACCTCAGTTGAGACGTTACGCATAGGACATGTTGAATGAAAAGCAAGAGAGTACAATTTTAATTTTAATTAATAAATTAAGATAAAATATAATTTAAAATAGCTGCTGTTGTAATTGCGTTTCTATTAAAATTATTATCTGTTAACAAATTTAATAAGTCTATCGACACATACTTTTTTAACCACAATATGTCTCCATGGTGATATATTTTCACGATTATGTTTACATTGACTATAGACATATCGAATTTCATCGGTTTAAACTTGTTGGATGATCAGTATTTAGTATGATTATTAACTATAAAAACTTTCAAATCACTAGTTCTCATGATTCATGAGTTCACTTACTTTTACAAGGTACTGGAGAAATTTCTTTAGAACAAATGTGTATTGAAATAGATAAATTATATCTAACATACATTCTAAATGAGTGCATCAAGTTTTTTTATTTCACATTTCTAGATTGTAAATAATCTGTAATTAGGATGTACAGAACGTAAACTATATTGCTTCTTGTTTTTTTATATATCTAATATAAAGAGAATATAAAGATGAAAGAAGAAATGAATGATCCATTACCATTTCTGAGTAAGGTAAGTTCAGATTATCAAATTATATTTTTATCTTTCTATACACGCAGGCAAGCGAAAGAAATACTAGTAGTTTACGCAGGAATGATTTCTATATAAGAAAAAATGAAATCTATGAAAGGAAAAGAGAATAAATCTAAGATTTATTTAACAGTTGAACATTGTTTTTTATACTCTAAAAGTCTTAGTCTTTTTGAGTTTCTAGTAACTGATAAGTGTTTGTAAAACTAAACTGAATTAAAATTGTATTACGTCAAGTTTCACATTTCACATATATTTAAATTTAGATTTCTATCTTGCAGCAAATGTTAGTCTATATCATACTGAGATTAACAAACAAAATTCTATTTTGTTCCTATTTAGAGTCAAAGAGATCGTTAAATCAGTAATTATCATCTGACGAGAGATCAATTGGATCGATTCATATAATAATATACAACACCGATCGATGAATTTCAAATCATAATAATTAGTTTTCTAGTACAAACTGTGAAACTCACTCGGTACACTATGGCCTGAACGATTTAGTTCCCGAGGATCTAGTTCCCTATAATAAAAAATGGATAAAAAAATTTCTTTTTCGAAAAGTTAAGGATTTAGTTCCCTATGATTTTGTTAAATCTTTGCATTCTGTTATACTTTCTTCTTTCTTAATTAGATTAGCAATCAAGCTTTTTTTCTTTTCTTTCTTTAACAAATTAATTGATATAGGAAACTAAATTATAGGGAATTAAATCCTTAACTTTTCGAAAAAGAAATTTTTTTCTCTATTTTTTATTATAGGCGGGAACTAAATCCTCGGGCACTAAATCATAATAATCGAATATTTACTTAGACGCTCAGTCTAAAAGGGATTAGACTTTTTTCAAGCTATTAAGAGTATCTCCCCTCTTTTTACACCTTGTTGCCAAATGCGGAACACACGTCCGATTGAGCTCAAATTTATAGCAGAGATAGACCATCGAAAAAGAAAATCGAGGTATTTTTGCCCAGAATTTTCTGAAATGTTCTTATATGGGTTTTCTGGAAAACTCCAGTTTTCATCGGATCACATTACGACTCCTCGAAAAAATGATCCGACCGAGCTTAAATTTTTACCACAGATACTTCAGATCCTATCTCAGATTAAAAATTTTTTTTTCCAAAAAATAAGCTTTCCTTCTGGAGAAATACGAAAAATGCTGAAAGCCAGCGAAAAAAACTGAAAAAACCTGATTTTTCTTGCGTGATTTTCAGCATTTTTCGTATTTCTCGAGAAGGCAAGCATTTTTTTTAAAAATACCTCGATTTTCTTTTTCGATGGTCTATTTCTGCTATAAATTTGAGCTCAATCGGACGTGTGTTCCGCATTTGGCAACAAGGTGCAAAAAGAGGGAAGATACCCTTAAACTTCTTGGCTTTTGGACCATTGGAATATTAACTGTGTTAAAAGCTTTACATAACCACGTGAAAGATGAGACCCTAAAAAAGACTTCTTATCAGGATTTTCACGTGAAGTCTAAAAACTTTTAAGATTTTTGAAAAATTTTCAAGAACGAAGAAGAGCATTTTCTTTGATGCGTCCATCGATTGTTTTTATAAGCTATATTCATTTCCGTGTATTTTAATATATCAGCAAAAAACGTTTTCCCTCTACCGTCGAGATGGGCGTTATGTTGTACGAAAAATAAATAAATAAAAATTGATTTTTCGTGAACTGGAATTATGCGAAACTTGAGGAGCACATACTAGTCTGAACATAGTGGGCATCCAGGCGGACATTTGATAAAAGATTGAAAGTGCGCTTTTTCCAAATTCAAATAGTATCAAATATACTTTGAGCTACGGGCTATCTAATGGTATAAAAAGTTTTGCTCCAGGTGCTGAATTTTCGGGAAAAAATATATGCAAAAATCTTCAGAATGTTATCAATAGCATTAATGATCGTAAATTTGTTCGTCAAGTTTCACTGGATAATCACTCACCACTGTCAACACTTCAGCGTCATGCTGCGGGTGATGAAGAACAATTTGTTCCTGAACGTCTACCATATTTTACCATTGAAGAAGAAAAACATTGAGCTAATCCGTTAACTATTCTACAGGTAAAATTTACGATTGTATTGAGTCGAAAAAAACATTTAGGACATGTTTGATTGATAAGTTTTAACTTTTAAGCAATGGGTAGAACCATTAATAATCTAATCTTTCTTAAACTAACAGCTGTTGACGCTTGGTAATGATTAGTGATGTTGTTGTGCTACCGGTTCTTCTTTTTTACTAAATGATGATGAATGGAAGTTAGCAGTAAAAAACTATCCACAGCTTTTGAAGGACGATGGAATTCATTATGTGCAACGTACCGCATCAGCCACCATTAACGTTAGAAGCGATGGATATTTTGATAATGACACAATTGTTTCACAATTCGAATGTCTATTTCAAATGTTACGGTTTAAAAAAGCGTATGTAAAACATGATATGAAATAATTGTTGATAATGCGAGAACTCATTCAGCAAAAGAATTTAGCTTAAAATGACTTTGGAAAAGGAAGTGGAATAAGATATCCGGTTAGTGTAATTGAATATTTAGACGATATTAAAAATAAAATAGAATTCTATGTGAAAACAGGACAATTTAAGGGGAAAAGTAAAAGGCTTGCTAGTAATGGCAAATGTACTTAACATTCCCGTACCACAAAATACTAAATTGGATGAGTTGCGAAATTTGATGAGTCAGCATAAAGCATTTCAAAGTTTAAGATCTATTATAGCCAAGTCTCACTCTCAACTATTTATTTGTGTTCTATCGTTATAAGTGTCAAAATTAGAAAGACTCAGTAGTCAATATAATGTAAAAATTGTTTTTCCGCCAAAATATCATTGCAAATTGAGGTGTATCGAAGGACTATGGTGTCATCCAAATCTTTTGTGAGAAAACGAATCGCTCAAACATTCCCAAAAATGCTGGTATCAATGGATGAACCATGTTTGGATTTTTTTGAAAAAAATGTGTATCTTAAACTAGTCCATCGATTTTGGTGTACATTACACGCTTATCAAAAAGGAGAAACTTATAATCGATTTCTGAAATTACTTTTAGACATGTATGCAAAGTAGACGTTGCTTTTCACAGAAAAGTAACGAACACTAATCTCAATAGTTAACAAAACAGTGTTGCATTTAAGTTTCTCTTCTTTTATTGTTTTCTAATTAAGCATTATTGTTCGTGATTCCTCATCTTGTTAAGCAGATTGGAACAGTGAATAAAAGTGAAAAAAAATGATCAGTTATACTATTTTAAAAAAACTCAAACCTTGGCCTTTGACGAAAACGTTTTTTAGAGACCTATTAGAAAATCTCTGGAGATCCTGGAACTATATATAATGAATTCTCTATAGTTCTTAATCTATATGGGATCTATAAAACTAGATTTGAATCAAAATTTTTAGTTTTAATAAAAAAATGACATGCGCGTTTATGAATAGGACCAAAAACACTGACGTTTCTAACCGAAAAAATAAAATTAAAAAAGAAATGATAAGTAACTTTTTTTGTGACATACTAACGAATACAATAATATAAAAATCTTGGCTTCATTCGTAACTAAAAAGAGTTGATGGGCTTGCCAGGCATGGAAAAGGGTTTTCCGCTATCGGCGAAATTCTAAAGCTTTTTATGGTGATATGATACTTGGATGGCATCAAAACTACATTTTCTAGACTCACGAGGGAACCTCCCGAGATGCCCACTTCCGGATCTTTTTTAATAAAATAGATTTCAATTTAGTCTATGGCTGCTGTTAATTTAAAAAAGAATCTTTTCTTAATGAAGCATGATTGTGGCCTGCAAATTTTTTCTGATTAAAATGAGATGTCTCCCAGCTCTACATGACCCTTCTTTGCAAAATTATACAATTTATAAGAAGAGCCCTAAATTGCTCATTGTCAGCTCAAAGCTACAGAAATAAGAAGAAATTAATTTAGGGCTTGTAAATTGTATAATTTTGCAAAGAAAGGTCATGTAGAGCTGGGAGACGTCTCATTTTAATCAAAAATTTGCAGGCCACAATCATGCTTCATTAAGAAAAGATTTTGGTTGTTTTTTAGAGTTTCTGAAAAACGGATTTTCTAGAAAAGGGGTCTTCAAGAGTCATGGGTCCGAATCCTTTTAGGGTATTTACTACCTTACTGAGGTCTATCTATCCATGAATTGTAAAACAGAACTTGACGAAATTAGAAAATGAATCTTTTTAACACGACGGCTATAAGTGGAGTATAATTAAAAACACAAAACAAAAGCAAAAATTCATTTTTTAATCTCAAATCCAAAGTATAGAACGGAATCTTCGAATTTTACACCAGAATATACCAGAATTTACATTCTCTAAACTAAACAAGTATTTGGCAAAAGTTAAGCACTTTAGAACATCCATAATAAAACAAGCAAGACAACAAAATATTATGAACAATTAGCTAAACAACGGTAAGATACGAATGATCAAATTCGCATATGCTATTGAAGACATTGTGTAGCTAAAAATATTAGTTGGACGATCAAAATTAGACATCATGGTCATAAATAAACGCTGTGGCCTGTATCGAAGATGACAATTTTGAACACACTATTCATATTAATAACTTATTACTCATCTATTTTTTAGTATAGAGATTCTTTTTTTGACATACAGTTACGAACAGTGTCATATGAAAAATATGTCAAAAATCTCAAATTATTACGCATTAAGTGCTGTGCCTACGTAATAAGAAAGATTGTTATACCCTATGTGCTCATAATCGAGTAGAAAAGCAGTCAGTATATAAAACAAAATCTTATTAAAAATGGTGGTATATAAATTAAACAACTTATTAAAAATCAAGTGTATTTTCAACTAGTGAATGTTCATTCAAAAATACATCTATATATGTATTACATTGAGTTGGAGCATCTTGTTGAACCCAATGACTGACATTTGGTATTTTTCTAATACGTAAATCTGCGCAGTATTTTGCTGTACCATCACATAATTCTTCGCCTAATGTTGCATCATTTAAACCCCAAATGAGTAACGTTGGAGCGCTAATATAAGAATGTGATAAGTCGAACTGATAACGAAACATTGCACGATAATAATTGATGGCTGATTTGGCAGTACCTTGAACAGAAAAATAAAACAAAAAACGAATGTCTCAGATACGTATCACTATTTGAAATAAAAAATTTAATGAACCTCTTTGAGCAAATGTGTATTTATAAACTTCAATATCATCATGATCCATATTGATTGTATTGACTAATCCCATTGGTTTCTTAAGAAAAGTACTTTCAAGTAATTCAAAATCATTTGACTGGAGAATTAATTCAGGAATAATTGGACATTGATGATAAAACATGTACCTATAATAAAACAACAAGACTTAAATACTTTTCTGGCTAATGCAATATTATGCGAAAACCCTATTTTATGAAGAATACGATATAAGATAAGAAATATATTTCTTTGAACTTAATACAAAGATCTTTGTTTACCTACCATGATCGTTTAAGTTGTGTCCATGATAAATCTGATCGGAATACTTGAGGATGTGGAGAATTCATAATAACTAATTTTTCAACTAAATGTGGATATCTGGAAATATATGAATGAAGATTAAATTAATTTCATTAGTGGATAATTTTTTTTGCCTACAGTAATGCTGTCATCCAGCAAATTGTACCACCTATTGAAAAAAATATTAGAATTAACAAGACTGATTGAACATATCACTAAAACTATTTTTTTACCCCAATCATGTCCCACTAATATGCACGTGTCATACCCTAAAATAGAATGCAAAAACGATAAGTAATTCGAGAGATTCACAAACTATTCCATATAAACCTAGTTGTTCAATAACATCTGCCACATCACCAGCCAATTCGTGGGCTGTGTAATCTGAAACATACAATGGTTTTGACGAAAGTCCATAGCCTCGTGTATCAATGGCAACAACGCTAAAAAAACAAAGACTAAAATACCGGCGAAATAAAGTTTCTTAGAAATAAATGAGTACCGGTATTTTTTAGAAAAATATTTTAATTGAAATCTCCACGAATACCAACATTCGGGAAAACCATGAACAAATAAAATCATCGGTTGATTTGGCAAACCTTTTGAAATATAATGAAGAGTAACGTCGGAAGACTAAACAAAAAGGTTTACGTTTTATTATCAACATTAAAGATGGTCATATACTTTTAATTTGATCATTGCATGTTGTCCATATTCAGAAGAGGTTGCTCTCTCAGGAGGCATTGGTCTTGCAATATAGTTGAAAAAATTATGTGCTCCAAGTTTTAAAAACCTTAGTACGGCATAAAACAAGCCGAACAATGATGTAAGAAAAGATAAACATGCCAAGCCAAATATCGAAAACGCCACTCGAGATGCTGGAAAAAATTCAGCTGCCGTCATTCTATTTAGTTTAGGATATTAAATGATCTAAAAACATAGAATTGTAAAGTAATGTTCATCAAATGTGCATGACAGGTACGTTATGTATACACGACTGTGTCCCATAAATGATGCACCTTTTCTTTCTATTTTTGAATCTGTTCGAGTATTACATGGTCGTTATTCCGAACAATTCTTCTTTAATCAGAATCTACGTCTTGCCAAAAAACAGACAAATATTTTTCGTATTTGTCTGTAAGATGATTGGAGTGTATTCCGGTACGTACTGAATCTTTGTTTGACACCGTTTGTGTCGCGAGATAGCTTGAGATCTTTGCTTGTTGCTATCCAGACTGCGTTCTTATACTTGAATAACACATTACATTTTACGGTTTAAAAATTTTTCTTCTTTCTTACTGTATCTAAATATTGTATGGACGAAAGGTAAACACACCTTTTGGTTTTTTGTTATATCAACTTATATAGATGATTACTATATGAGGTATAGATGTCAAATCATCGATGCAAAGCAAACTATTTCCTAGTAAAATAATTTGCTACTCGGTTGGTTGTAAAAAATTCACGCATCCCAAAAAAATCTGACCATTGTCTCGATAAACTCATAAAACGGTCTACCGATTGAGACCTATTCATGAAATACCTTTCGTCGTATTGAAAATGCATGCTCTAAAAAATGTAAAAACTTGTATAACAACAGCAATATTTAGATTGACCATCACTGGAAAGGGTTATCTATATACACCGAAAACGCAATTTTGTAAGAAACTTAATCAAATAGAAATTTTCGTCAAATATCGACTGGTAGGAAAATAATATTATAACCATGATCTACATAAAAATGATCTATGACAGTTGATTTTTTTGTAAAAAAGAATCATCTTCTGGAAGATATCAGTATGATAAAAAGTCGTATTACGGTGTTCTACTCAACTCTGATCTCAATTATCTCAGCGAAAAAATGGGCACCAGAGACCGAAACGGGTCAACCAAACGTGAGCCGAATCCGACTCAACCCGAACATAAGGTGACCCGAACTCGATCCGACCGAAATCAATATCTTATACGTTGGTCCGAACCCGACCCGAACGGATCCGAAAATTTTGCAATTGTGAATTCTTTTCTCCTAATCGTCTAAAATAGATTTTTTTAAAAAGGAAGTCAGACAAGATCGTGAAGAGTATCCCGGTATCCCTTTAATATAAGACTTTTAGATGGTTAGGAGAAAAGAATTTTTATCAAGTTTTGACATGAGTAACTAGCATTGAGTCATGTCCAGTTTTCAAGTACAAAACTAAAAAGATTCATTCGTGAAAAATAGGAGAAAAATGTCTTTTTCCACCCATGATACCCATTGTCCAGCCATTTTTACAAAATTAAAACTTTTTTAATGCAGAACTGAAGTACGATTTATTTTGGGACTGCCACATGCATGACCTATATTTAATAAGTACTGAAAAATATGCTAATTTAAAAATACGGAATTTTTTAGTTTTCTATTATTTAGTCCTAGATAGTTAAACATATTATTATGTCTAAATATATGATCTTATAGAGTAAACATCCCTCTTTCAAATGAGCAATGAACCAATCATAGGAGTTTGATCGTTTTTGAGAAAATTGGAAAATATGAACATTTGTGAAAATTCACGTTGTTTTGGTAACAAGAGTGGCCCTCAGTAAAGTGCTCTAGTTGTTTAGAAAAGCACTTCCAGAAAGAGTTATTATAAGATTAGTGGTAATTTTGTATGCTCTTTCCAATGAGACATAAATAAAAATAAAATAAAAGTTATCTCGGGACAGTCTTACTGGATCGGTTTTCTGGTCAGGGCTCTCTTAAGTGGAAAAATGGCTGTTCAAAAAAATTCGTTTTCTCATTAAACTAATGAGAATAATTAGTAATTGTTACATAGATAGATAGAGAAATCATACTTCTGTAACCACTGGGAATCTTCCAGTTTCACTCGTTAATTAATCTGAATTCTAGTTACTAAAGTAGATGAGAGAAAATTTGAAAATTTTTGTATTTTTTATTTATAAAACTATTGTAAAAATACATAATGCGAAAGACCATAGAACATGGCTAGAAAATCCAACATATCTTGCAGTTCACTTTCAGGATGGAGAATAGTCCTAGTGAAACTTCTTGTATCCAAGATCTGAGATTAAGAAACGTCACACGAGTTTGAATCTTCCACTTAAGATCAAGATGAAAAATTTTCTTTACATTTTGTTTTTCAATCAGCGATTTTGAATAGGAAAACAGCAAAATACAACAGAAGAAGAATGTTGAAACAGTTTATAAAATGAAATTTTAAAAATTATAGTTTAAATAGTAAGTGTTTGATTTAGAAACCCTTTTCATTTGTAAACTGTTTTTAACTTCATTAATAAAAAAAATAATGAGATTTTTCTGTCAAGACTGGACTGTAAGGGAATTATATTAAGTCAACCTATAATTCTAAATTTTATAAAATTCAGTTGACCTCTCGTTTCTCGTTTCAGGTAATTATTCATATGTGTATGAGGAAAGGACTCAAAAGACATAAGTTTGTAGACAGACTTTGATTTTCCATTAATTAGTGACTGTGAAATGATTGTAAACGAAAGATCTGTTGAGTGTAGATGACAAACAGGTAAATTATAAATCAAGAGAAACGCCACGTCACTCAAATGTGGGAAACGAATGCCGTAAACTAGCGACATTTCTTAATTTTTTCTTTCTATTTCGATGAACCAAACAGAAAATAGCAGTCCATATTTTCTTTTAGATATGTGGAGTCTTTATTTGTGGCTAAAAGCAGACAACGGATTTCTTGCAGCTACTGTTTGAAGCTATAAAAGGAAAAACGCTCTGTTTCTAATTTCTTAGATTAAGTACGGCAATAGTTTCAAAAACCTAAATTGAAGAGTTAGTTTTAGATTGCTCTCGACTCCAGTTTCTTGCGTGATGTCGCTGAATTTTTCCTCGCGTACTCTCGCCGTGTAGCTTTCCAGCGGAATTCCGCCTGCTTTTTCCTGGTTGCTTCTCGCCAGTTGTTTTCTTGCAAGATCTCGTCCCCTTTTTTCAGATAAGCGTACATTTCTCAAATAATACCGTAGAGAGACCAAACATAAATAAATAGACAGAAATTCAATCTAAACCAGGCCATAAAAGTTAACAGGAAAGATACATAAGCTTGGGTCTCATGAGTGCCCAGTTTATTCATTTGCTATGTAGTGGCGTTATAATGCACTTCAAATAAAAAATATATTAATGAGGTAGTTCTCTTCCCTGACGATCTTTATTTCTTTTTCGTGACGTTTTGACACCGAGGGTGTTTCTTCAGACAGTGAACACTAGAGTTGCTTGAAAAGTACTGTAAAACATGGAGAAAATCACTTAAATACTGAATGTTTACACTTAATTACTGAAATGATTTAGTAATTAGCAATTAAATCATCAGGGGGCCGTATCACAAAAAAACCAAGTCAAAATTTGGACTTAAGTTTCTGACTTAGGTTTTATCGTATCGCAAAAAAACTTAAGTCATGGGAAATGTAGTCTTAAAGTTAAGACCGAAAACATAAGTCGGACTTGAGTCATTGAGGCATTTTTTGAATAGATCAGGCATTTAACGATACGATTCGACGAAAACGACATTATAAGGATTAGGGAATAAATATTTCGTTATTTTGCGTGTTTTTATCCGAAGTTTGTCACTGTTGTCAACGACTTTTAAAGAGTAAACAAATCGCCAACTTGCCTTTGTCGTGATACGATTTAAGTCCCCGGGCTTAAGTTTTTTCGGGATACGACCCCCTGAGTACAAATTATTTCATTATCAAACTTCGTTCCAATATAAATAGCTATTTTACATCTTTTGTTTAAAACAAGCGCGGTGGTTCAATTAGATAAGTCTTCGTCTTGACATCTGAACGTTCCAGGATCAAACTCTGAAAAACAGAAAAACTTCCAGAAAACTGGCAGAATCTCGCAGTAGAATATTACAGGGTTAGAAATGGGCGAAAAATTACTTTTTATTTTCATAATTGAAATTTGACGCTATCCCGGAGGGAAATAATTGACGGGAGTTCAAAGTATTTTCGGTAGGGATTTGCTTGCGAAATCTCGCAACGAAGAACCGAGACTTTTTTGAACTCCCGCCAGTTTTTTCTTCCGGGATCTCCCACGTCTAATGGGATACAACCCCGCGGGATCTCGCCGAATTCTAAAACAAAATTTTCAGTGGGTGTACAAAAATATATCAGTTATTTAGTTACTAATATTGTAAGATCTATTTCAGAAATGCACGTACTGAAATTTGTGCTTGGAATTGAAATTGTACCAGGTAGATTATAGAACTTATATACAGCAATACACATCTTCCTAATCACATTTTCGTTTTTTACTTTTAATCTTTATAATAACAGTAAACAGAATCGATAGACCATTTGACAATGTATTCCTTTTGAAATTGCCAAATATCTGCATTTGCATTCGGTAATAGCCTGATACGTAGGGTCGTCCCGATGACGCAAGATCCATTTCATCACTTTTTATAGAATAGTAATAATTAGGCAGAAAGGGACACTCAAGTATAAGAACATCGGATTCATGTTTCCTTTAGCTGTCAAAGTGTATATAGGGTGACAGAATTCTCTCTTGCTTTATCTCATACAAAGAAAAATGTTATTGCAAGCGATGAATAATAAACTCGTGTCACTTTTTACGAGCGCTTGTCCAAATGGAGAGGTTTTCGCTAGTACGCTTGACCGTTTTAATGCTTGCTTTTATATTAATACATCTGTGACTACAAACGGTCTAAGATTCTCTTTTGATTTTTAGATGTTTTTGATTAAAAATAAATATTATTTTTTCTAATTATACAAATTTAGATGACAATATGAGATTTTTATTGACCAACCTAACTTTCAATGACAGTGAATTGTATTAAACTACTATTAATCCGAGAATACACTGTTTTATTGGCGACCAAACGTTCATTATCAACAGATATATTCGATTTAGTACGTGGCATGGCATCATCATCATCAAAAAAAAAGAACACCTCACACACGGATCAAATAATAAAATCAAAAAAGATTATCAAAGACCAGGGACAACAGTTAGGAATAAGTTCACGTATAAATTTACAAGTTGTAGCCAATGGATATGCCGGAACAAAAAAATCTGTTCTTCTAAGTACAGATCAAACAAATTATTTATTTAATTGTGGTGAATCAACACAACGTATATTAACAGAGAAAAATGGTTGGGATATGAAATTTTCGAAAATAAGTCAATTATTTGTCACACGAAAATCATGGGATACACTGGGTGGTATTGTAGGATTATGTATCAGTTTAAAAGAATCAAAATCAACCGATATTACATTTCATGCACCATGTGATATGCTTGATCTTTTGAAACATTGGAAAGGTTTAGATGGTTTTCCAAATATGACAATTGGTAAAGATATTGTTATACTGTTATATATTTCTACTAAAAATCATTCCTTCTTTATTTTTAAAGATCAACATGATTATCAAAAGGCTGATTTTATTGATTCTAATTTTAAAATTCGTGCAATTCCATTAAGATCAACAAATTTTTTTACACATCAGGGTACGCCGTGTTAGAAACATTTTCAAAGTTATATTTGAATAATAGTTTTACTCAATTTAGAAAATAAGCGACAACGTTTAACATCTGACAATGATCTTGCTGACTTTCAGTTGTATCCTCACGATTTAGTTTATGCTTATCTGTGTGAAGTAAGAATATTATATTTATATTTTCAAGTTTATCTTATATCTTAATCTTGTATTTTAGACTCAACCATATCCGTCAACTCTATCGCCAGAACTTTGTGCCTTTCACGGTGTTCCATTGTAAGTATACACCTATATCTTGTCATCTGAATCATGTCTACTACTTATATTATATACTTATTTATAGTAATCATTTACGTACACAATTAAAGAATGGAGAAGATGTGACTCTAGAAAATGGTCGTATAGTAAGTGGTGAGCTTTTTATAAAAAAGTGTGATCTCACAACATTAACGGATAGTTATTTCCAAGGCTCCACACGGGTCACCTTTTTGTCAGCCAACCCCGTCTCCAACGGGTCTAACTAAATTCTTGCTGTCTTTCAACTTGTATCCACTCGGTCCAGTCCGACTTAACTCGTCAAATATTTTCTACATACTCGAGAAATTCAAACAAAATGTAAGGAGAGGTATATGTTGACACGACACGTAAATATTCACTGATAAATTATCGTCGACTAGTAATTATTAATATACTAGTTATAAACAAAACAAACATGAAAAATTCTGTTTTATATTCAAGAATGTTTTGTATTGAACGAACAAAGAGTACCGGAACTACTCGACTCACCCTGATTTTTCTCAGGCCCATTCCACCTAGTGCGGAGATGTGATTATCACTCTACTGAGTTCTTTCCGAAAGGATTGGCATAGTACTTTTAAAACATCGTTCAACCTTTGCTTTTCACGTAGTCTGAGTGCTAATGAGAAAAATCTGATCGTAACAATTTTCTAAATGTTCACTATATCTCTTTTTCTTGTATATTTCAACTAGATTCGATCTGTCGATGTTGTATTACCTGTTGAGCCTCCGGTAAAAGTTTTAGGTAAGTAAATTTGTCAATCTCCTGTATTACCAGATCAAGAAACCGAGATTTTGTTTTAGTTTTGGATTGTCCGTCATTGTGTTATATGGATGCCATTGAAAAAAGTGAAATAAACAATCATAAATATCATGCCATTATTCATATGACTTCACATGATCTATTGACAAATGCAGCATATCGTTCTGAGATGAAAAAGTAAGTTTTTCGATAGCATAAACAGAATATTTATCCTCGATATTTTTTTCATTTTTTAAGAATGAACACAACGCATCATATTTTCCTAGATGAAAATCAAAAAAATGTTCATAGTGATGCTCTCTATCGTTATCAGTCACAATTGAATTATATAGATGATGGTTTATTTCCTCTACTAAGTTATCAAACAATATTGAAAGAGGTAATGCGATTGATTGAAATCAAATTATATTATGACATCGTGCTTTTTATAGGGTATTGCATTGCCAGCACCAATTGATAACATAAGTCAAGGTATAACAAGTACCAGAATCTCATTACGTCCCGTTTTAGGCCCAGATAATTCAAAACAATATTTAGTACAGCCAGAAGTAAACATTGAAGCAATGTTGGAAAATGAACAATTTAAAGAAACATTTGAAGCTGTTAAACAACAAATAACAGCCATGCATGAAATAGCAAAAACTGGTCATAGTATACCAGAAATTGTCTTTTTGGGTACAGGATCAGCATGTCCTAGTAAACCAAGAAATATTAGTGGAATACTTATTCATATTAAGTAAGAATATCGACGGTAGGGTTGAGTTACGTTACGGAATCAGTTAGCTTATTTACGGTTTTACTGATGAAAGCGAAGATATTTTGTATGTGAGAATACGATACATACTGGCTAAACGAGCTACCCTCCGTTTTCAGAATAAAACTGGTATTTTGTTGGATTCAATTAAATTAAAATTTACTTTATTTTAGTTCCACATGCTCTATGATATTAGATTGTGGCGAAGGTACAATAGGTCAAATACATCGTTTTTATGGTGAACAAACGAATGAAATATTATCACAAATAAAATTAATATTTATTTCACATATGCACAGTGATCATCTCGGCGGTTTATACGGACTAATCCGTGCCCGTCGTCAAGCATTCGAACATCTACAACTGCCCTATGAAAACGTTTTATTACTATGCCCAAATAAATTGTCCGAAGTTGGTCGACGACAATGGTCATTTTTTAATGAACATGAATTCCAAGATGATGTAACACTTGTTTATAATCGTTCTCTAACGAATGGGACATTAGCATTAAATGACTCAGAAAAATTAACAGATAACGATAAAGAGATGGAGAAATATCTGTTGAAAACATTAGAACATATTGGAATGAAATTAATACAAACTGTACTAGTCGAACATATTTATGACGCTCATGCCGTGGTTTTGAAACATATTGATGGATGGTCTTTAGCATTTAGTGGTGATTGTCGACCATCGTTAGATTTTATTAAAGCGGGTAAAATTGATTGTTAACATCGTGTATTTATGATTGTCAATGTCTAAATTTTAGGTCAAAATTGTGATGTTCTCATTCATGAAGCAACATATGAAGATGGTTTGGAAATATATGCATCTCAAATGCGTCATTGTACAATGTCACAAGCTGTCGATGTTGGAAAACAAATGAATGCTAAATTTATTATATTATGGCATTTCAGTCAACGTTATGCAAAAGTACCATATATGAAACGCACACCTGATCTAAAATTAGAGAATGTTTGCTTGTCATTTGATAATATGAGAATAAAATTGTCCGATTTACCACGTGCATGCAAATTGACCGGAACATTTGAAAGTTTATTCATTAAAGAACAAGTGCTATATGAACGACGCAGTCAACGACGTGAAAGAGATCCAGAAGTATTAATGAACAATGAGCGAATAAATTCACAAAATAAACGACGAGATCAACGATATGTAAGTATAATATGTAGCTAACTAAGATTATGAAGTTATTTCAACTGTTATATGCATTCTAGGCAGTTCCAACTCAACAATCCACGGATGTTGTTCAAGAAAAACCACGTGAACAAGAATCTGTCAACGAACCCCATGAAAGTGAATCAGTAAAACAGCGGATCGTTGTTTCATCTACCACATGATTTTCTTTTTGCTCGTCCTTTTATGTTTTTTGCTAATTTTGTGTGACCTACGGTGTTTTTCTACGGTTTTTGTTCCATGATGTAATCATGCCTGTTTTATTCATTTTTGGAATAAAAGATTCTATTACTTTGTATATCACTCTATCAACTAAAGTCTATTTGTGAATGAGGCATTTTTTGATATAATGTTTGCCATACTGTAAGATAACTAATTCGATGCAAAGCAATACCGCATTATAGTAATCAACTGCGTCGCACGTCTTTCCTTTCTAGATCGAAAAAGTATCATTTTCTGTAACGATTTCTCGGGGGTTCAGTTGCACCTAAATTCTCTTTATGCAACATAAAAAAGATATAAAGAATGGAAAAGATATTTTTTTAATAACAAAATATGCTGAGACCCCACTTCAAAGCATACAAACAGGAGCGAAAGCATACTTTTGTCTTTGTTCGTTCTCTGTAATATGTTGATGTAATTGGCCTATGTCTTTCATAAACATCTGTGTTAGAACTAATGCATTATTGACTAATAAATTGTTATTATAATCTTGTAATGAAATTGATGGTAATGACTTTATTACTGGCATTATTGATGCTGGCTGCGGTTGGGATACCTGTCCTGAATTGTTTGAAAGTTCTTCTGGTATTGTCTGAAAATAAAAGAAGAAAGAGTGTAACTGCAATACTTTGTGTCGTTTCCTTATTCTGGAATATTTTTTTCAATACTTATCCACGGCGTGAGTATGCAGAAAAAACCCTGAGTAAAAGAACTTCTAGAGATTGTCATCTAATGTTTTTTCTAATAAAATATACATTTAATTAAATCTACATTACTGAAGGTGTGATGAAGAACTGATAAAAAACCTCATAACGACTCCATGTCCATAACAAAAAACCAAAATTTTGGCTTCGCTAAACAAAATTATTAAAGATCATTTGAGCAATGGACGAAAACCTGCAACGTATCGCTCCCAAAATAAGCGCCTTCTCAAAAAACATTAGAAATTTTTAAGAAACTGTTTTCCTGTTTGTGATACATAATTCGAAAAAAAACTGATTTTGCTTTTACTCAATAAAAGTTTATACTTTTAATTTACTTGTACAATTATTTCAATGAGATATTTTTGTACTTGTGAAACTGTCGTTGATGGTGGTGTTCGACCTTTAAAAAATAAGAAGAAACTTTCACATGTTTGTTTCGTCAAGTAGCTGTATGTAATTTTCAAACTTTCTAATAGAATTATTGCACGAAACAAGAAATGTGTAGTAATCATCTCTGTCTCGATAGATTTTTCCTTCCTTGTTCTAAAGACAACAGCAAAAAAATTCCTCAATCAATCAATGGCATTAAAAATCCCTCTATTTATTCTTACTTCGGTGTCTACGTGCAGTTGCACGATCTTGTTTTAATGATGATGAATAATCCAATTTTACCGACACACGTGGTATTCGACCTTTAAAAATTAAGAAGAAAGAAAATAATACTTTAATTAGTAAAACTTCATCAATTTGACGCGACAGTCAAAAATTTAACTAAATTAAATCGGCTCTAGAATCTGTTTATTAGTCATCTTAAATCATATATCTAAATTTCATTTTCACACTTTAGTTTCGCCAAGCAGTTGCACTTTGAAACTTTCTAAATAGAATTAGTGCATGAAAACGGAAATGTTTAGTGATCATCTCTATTCCAATAGCTTTTTGCTTTCTTCTTCTGAAGTTAACAGAAGAAAAAACGTCAGCAATTAATCAACGACATTAAAAATTCTTCTGTTTTTTCTTATTTCTGTATACACGTGCATGATATAATTATGGTTCATGTTAAACACTTCATGAAACATTGAAAAAAATATTCGTTTCTTTTCATCTTCATTTATTGAAGTGCTTTTAATAATTGCTTCATCATTGTGTTCGTGGACTGTTTTTGATAATCGTGCGTACGGATGTTTACCAAGTACAAATTTTAATAATTTTAGTTCTGTATCATCTTTAATTAATTTGCTATTTTGAAGTTTTGAAAGAAATTCATTTATAAATGGTACTATCGTGCCATATTCATCGTAGCTTTCATTTTGATGATGACTACCAGGTATTTGTTCACGATACTTTTTTTTTTTTTTTAAAACTCGTATTTGAATGTTATATGATATTTTGACTAGAGGTCTGCGGGACCAAACCTTTTTGGTCCCGGTCCAGGTCTCGTCGTCCCATAAATATTTTTTCAAAATAACGCTGGTAGTTTGAGAGTCAGTGCGTTGTAATCCGGGGCGTCGGACAGGATGTGTGGGTGGTATTAATTAAGAACTTTTAGAATTTTGTGCGAGTTTTTCTCGCAGAACTAATGCCTACATACAAACAAGCATCGAAACTAAGAAATGCTTCAATATGCAGCATCATGTACTGTTGCTGGTGCAATTAAGGGAACGAAGGGAGAAAACATCCTAACACTTCTGGGATGGAATAGTGTTAATGATCTATATTACATTCATCGACTTTTGCAGTTCTATAAGATCTGGAAACTTGGCTTCAACAGCAAATTAAGAGATTTTATCGCAGAAAAACGATCAGGACTGAGAAGTGACGGACAGTTGATGCTAACGCCGAGTATTGTTAACCTCGTAATAGCAAAGCGAACATATCTACCGGTGTGTGTTGAAGAATGGAATAATAAGAGCATGAAACACTTACGAATAATTAATACCTTTAAAAAATTTAAGCAGGAGTTGTTTCAAAAATATGCTCTTACGTATTTTAAAAGGCCCACCACTCCGAGAAGAGTAGAAAATTTTTTTGTCCAGTTTGCTACTCGTTTTCCGCCTATCAGTGCAGCACTATTTAAAAGGAATCGTGTTCCTAGTGATTTGTGCGCCTGTGGGAAGAAAGAGTCCGCTGGACACTTTCGTCTGGATTACAAGAACTACCATGCAAGAACTACTATGTACTCAGACAAAAAATGTTGTATGACCTGCAGTCTATCCCCCCGAAAAAAAATAGTTTCACTCTGTATTTCTCATTTATTGTCACTATAAAAACACATTTATTTAAAACAAACTACATATTCTGAAAGCCCGTGGAGTTCTCTATTACCCTGTATATTGACTCATTTTCTTGCATTCGTTTATTGAAAAATAATTTGAACACAATGAAGACACCTTCATGTCCAGATTCCCACAGACTTGATTTTTTCTTTGTCGTCAAAAATAGTTTTTAAAATTTTTCGTTACTATAGAATGATCTTTTTGAAAAGACAATTATAGAGTCTGATAGAGCTTGAAATTCTCTATCATCCTGTCTATTTACTTCCTTTCTTGCATTCATTTATTGAAAAATAATTTGAGTACAATGAAAACTTCCTTAATCGACAAGCACTAAAAATCTACATTTTTTTCTCTGTTTTTTTAATTATTACGCTCAAAGAAATAAATTATATAAAAGAAATTATTCCATTGTTAGTGCAACGACGTCATCCTAATTCTCAACAACGTCTTGAACAATTAGTTATTGATGCTTGGAATCAAATTCCACAATCTGTAATACGTGGTTATATTGACCATATTCAAGATGTTTGTTATCAAGTAATAGCGACTCAAGGCTGGGAAAGTTTGGGATGAGTAGAACTTTGAATAATCATTAGGATATTGTTTCTTTTTTTGCATGAAAATTTGTTATCGTGCTTGTTGATATTGAATAATTATACGTAGAATGATAGAGAATTTCATGTACTAACAATGGAATAATTTCTTTTATATAATTTATTTCTTTGAGGGTAATAATTAAAAAAACAGCGAAAAAAATGTAGATTTTTAGTGCTTGTCGATTAAGGAAGTTTTCATTGTACTCAAATTATTTTTCAATAAATAAAACACACACTAACCAATAATGTTTTGATTCGATCTGTTTCTTCATGTCGTTTGGATTTACGCCGTTGGAGTGCTCGATTCAAAGGGAACTCCCAGCGGCCGTATTTCGAAGGTCATGAACGTTCAGACGTTATCGAACATCGTCAACAATTCATCGACTATTTTCTGGATCGGAAAGATTATTATTATCGAGTTTCTAATGATGATAAACCTGTTTGGACACTGCCAACTCAAAATCCGCCATGTATTTTACTCTGTAAGTATTTTTTACGTAATTGATGATGAAAGTCACAGCTTATTATCTATCTAATTTTAGTCCATGACGAAAGTACTTTTCATTCGGGCGAGGTGTCCGCAAAACAATGGTTTTTTTGGAAAAGAAGCTCCATTTCATTCAAAAGGAAAAGGTCAATCGAACATGATCAGTGACTTCTTGGTACAACACCCATCAGGGCCATTCTTCAGTCTTTCTAAAAGTGAATTTGAAAAAGCTCTAGTTAAATATCCTCAAGTGAGTAATTCGTCTAATGTGCTTGTGCCAATACATATTATATTACATCATACATAACAACTTATGGACTAGCACATGGTCTAACTGCTAGGACATAACAGTCTGTTGGATTGGGCATCGATTTTAACTTCTATGAATATACTTTGACTATATTGGGGAAGAACAGAAAAAAATAACTAAAAATCACCTGGCCCATTTGGAGATGTCCTCAGTAAAATCGATTTTTCTCAGCGAGGAAAAGGAATTTTTGAAAAAGCTCTTCGTACCTTTGGAGTTACACATCTGACGAATCTAACCATGTAAAAATATTGGGTCTAGGATCTCTAGAAAAACCTGTGATAGACTTGCAAAATTAAGTTTCGGTTTTTGAGCATGGATCTTGGATAATTATTTTGTGAGCCGATGGTTTGTTCTAAGAATGGTTTAAAACCAGTTTCTTATTCAGTTTTCTATGATCTATCAGAAAAACTAAGTTAGAAAATTCCATCTCGTAACATATTTAAAAAAAAGAGGAATCTAAGAAAAGTTGCCAAATTGGCTGTTATCGACACCTTCCGAGTTTTTTCAAATTTTCAACCGGAAAAAAGGGTTGAGAAAACTCAGGCACACATATTCTTGACCGCCTTGAAATTCTCTATCGAATGGTGTATGGTATGTAAAAAAATAATTTTTTTACTGCATTTTTGCTGTGCGTGCATCTTACAAACAAATATCATTTTCAATATCTTTTTAGAATTGAATGTCTCACCGTTAAACACAAATCGGATGTAAAAAAATATTTATTTTAAAATGCACTATATTGAGAATAAAGTTTATCTAACTTATGTCTCCTGCTGGAGATACGTTCGTATTTCATTTAAAAATCGTTTCGGCCGACATTTGAACGTATCAAAGTCAAATGCATGTAAAAATGCACTATTTTTCAACATTAATTGAACAACCTTTTCAATTATCCATATATCAAATAAACAATGTTCCCTGTTTCCGATGAGTTCCTCTCGCTTTTGAGTACTTAATGTTTCTATTCGTCTTTTTCCAATTTTGTACAATAATTCATAAAACGTTCCAAAATTCATCCCTTCATTACTTAGGAGTATTAACTGGCAATGTTCATACCAGTTGTCTAACGTTGAACGACAGTCAGCTATTTTTATCTCAATTTGATCCACTATTCGTGATAAATGGGTCCATATTCTTAAAATATTAAATCCATTGTACCAGTTGTGATTAATTGAAATTGTATTGCCAATATTATCCACTTCATGATACCATTCAGAGGGTACAAAAATGATTTCACCTGCTTCTTGATAAATTTCGATCACATTTAATCGGTCTAATTCAGGATAAATATCTATACCACGAGCTTTTGCTTCATCAATCGAATTGGTCATGATTTTTCGACGATCAACAAGACACATTTCATTACCAGGTCGGAGAAATCGCCAGCGTTTTTTACCACATATATTTGCTGACCAAGAATATGACCCAAGAACATCCATGTGTAACTTTGTTGATGTTGTATTAGGACCCATATAAACAAAACGAAAATCATCTTTGCTATCCACTAAACATGTTTCATTTAACCAATCTGATCGAAAATATACTGGCCATTCATAAAATAACGGTTTATTCATTTTTTCTATTTCATTTATTAGATGCCAATCCTTACAATAGAGTACAGTATTTTGATTATTTTTCCTCCAATACTCAACGTAGTCACTAAACACCATTGTCGATTTTCTTTCTTCACCGTATTCAGCATCACTGGAACAATGCGTTACTGGAACATCCAATTGGCCATAGTTTTCAACTAGTTTATCAAAATTTGGTTCAGTTTTCGATTCATTTAACCATTCTGTCATACAGGACCATTTGTCCATTAAATGGCATGTTTTCTTAAATAGAGCTGGTCGGTTTCCTATCAAGCATTCTTCAACAAACTGTTCGTACGTTGGACATTCATCATATTGTATGATATCAACAGCAATGTTTTCCGGTATCGTTGTCCAGTCTTTATAAAATAACTGTTCTAAAAATGGTTGTGATAAATTCATCTTATTGTTTCTTCTGTGCTTGCATCTATAACAGTTCTATTACTTTTACAGATTTTGTAGATGTATATATAGAATTGCACGGTTTTGCTAAACTACTGGAATTATTACATCACGGTTTTTTTTAAACAGCATTTGAAAAAAAGAAGATCAACAGATCTAGGTATCGCTATTCGATAGCCAATACAGGGACACGTTAACGTACAGAAAAATTTTAAAACTCTTTACGAGAGTTGATTTTGAGGAGATCTGTGAATAATTCAAAGAATTCTCTTTGCCTTTGGAACTAAGCGACTTTCTTAATTCTTTGTTAGTCGAGACATAATATCCGATCTTCTGAGAGCCGCAGCACTGATATTTCTTTAAATGTGGTAATCGCGAAAATGGATGAAAATATAGATTACCTCTATCTCATGACAATGGTTTTAGATGGATAGAAAACTATTACTAATAAAGCTGAAACAGAACATGGATGATGGTTTTAGCAGTTTCTGATAGGAGAAAATATATAAAATGCTGAAAAAAGAATTTTCAAAGAATAAAAAGCAAATGTCATTGTTTTGTGATTAAATTTATTGAAAACGAGAAGAACACATATGAATGTTTATTTCCAATGGTGACGATGTCCGTACGGTCATTTTTCGTTCAAGAAACAGTAACATAGTTTCAGTGGTGTCCGTAATAGTTTTCTATCCATCTAAAATCATTGCCATGAGATATAGCTGGTCGGTAATCTGTATTTTCATTCATTTTCGCTGAAGAAAGAAACTGATTCACTCCATTGGTTTATTGTATCTGATATATTATTCAATATTTATACAAAAGAAAAAGACATAAATGCGTAGCAGTAAAAAACACACTCAAGTACAAAAAAAATCAAGTAAAGTATTTTAAAGAGAGCTTTTCAAAAATACATGATTATAAAAGTTGTTGTCAGTTTATATATTGCACATGTTCATCCTTCCGAATCCCAATGGGCTGAATCTTCTTCATTCTCTGAGTCAGATTGAGGACGAATTTTATCTCGACGAAATTTTGCAGCCATTTCCATTATGGATTGTACATCGAGACCAGATGTTTCTTTTTTCTTTTCTTCTTCTTTACGTTTACGAACTTCTGTTTTACGTAAATGAATACCTAAAAGAGTTCAACATGGATAAAAGTTTATGAAAACCAAACCAAAGTATTTGTTAAAAGCGAGTAATAGTAAGCATGACATAATTTGTTTGCATTTGTTGCTCACCCCAAAACACGATTAGTGTAAATTTTAATTAAAAGCAAGAAAAACATCATCTTTGAGTGTTCAAGTATTCCGTTTAGTTACTTGCAATTTTTAAACTATTGTTCCTACAAAAAATATGAATAGGTCAATTTATTTTAAATTTGAATCATCTCAAAGACCAACTGCAGAGCTTATCGTGCTATCGTTACTACTGTTGCATCTTTGTATAGCAAAAGAATGTTCAAACTATATGAAAAGAAATGTGATATCAGGGCAAAAACTAGATACATACATATTTGAATTTACAGTTATTTCTGTTTATAACATAAATCAATACAAAATCTAAAGTTCTAGCATTGACGTGATTGGACCAATTTTTCTGATTCTTCTGCACTTAGCTTGAATATGTATACATACCTCTATTCTGTCAAATAGATGAAGTTGTGCCTATATTTGTTTTATAGAGAAATAAGAGATTGCGGTATGTTTTTAAACTTTTATGTATATTCCTTAGGATATCAAGCACTAACTATCTTTTTTTTCTGGTTTCTAAACAATTTCGTTTAGTGAATTGAACGGAAAGCGATGGATTATTGATTTTTTACACTATTCTCATTAACATTTCGAAGGAAGAGAATACATATCAGTGTTGAAAAAGTCGAGTGAATAAAGAAGTTACCGTTTTTAATTGCTTCTAATAAATCAGAATGTAAATCTCTCATGACAACCGGTCGTGGATCTTGAATGCCCATCGAACTTTCAGACGCAATTGAAATTTCATCAAACTGTGTTGCTAATGTTTGAACATTGTCCGAGGTTTGCTGTTGCAGTTGATTTGTATTCGGGCTGGTATGTGTTGATACGTTCATTACTAAACCATGGAGAACAGATGGGAAGGGAGGAGCAGGTGGTACCGATGGCGATGGTGTCTTAGAAGGCTTTGTTGTAGCATGCTGCTCTTCCATCTAGAAGAAAAAAGCTAATGCAGTTATATACACGAGATATCATTTGAGAAGCAATAGTTTTTACTTGTGATCGCTTTTTATCAAACGTTTGTGTATCATCTTGTTGATAATGATGATGATGATGAATAAAATCGTCGGGTGGAGGTGGAAGATTGTCGATTTCCGATATAGTAGCTAACATCGGTGAGTCTGCTTGCTGTATTGGAGGCGGAGCTAAAACGATTAAATAGCGTGTGAATTTGTAATAGAAAGTAACAATTATACTTACGCGGAGGTGGGGGTGGAGGACTGCAGCTTGGACGGCTAACTAAAGATGGTCGCGAAAATGGCATGTTCGTTGTTTGTTTATGTATTGCCTGTTGTTGCGGGGTGGATGTTGCTGCTCGCATAACTGGAGGTTGTTGCACAGATGAATGCAATAAACGAGGTGACTGATGATCAAATTGCGGCGATTGTTGATGAACTAGAGACTGCATGCCAGGTGATTTCGTAGTATAATAAGGGTTATTATTACCATTGCCATTTGTCATCATTGCGACTGATTGTTGTTGCTGAGGATCACGATAGAGACCGTTCAGTTTTGGACTGCGCATATCATCATAAAGTTCGTTTGGACTTGATTGATTGCTATATTTCATCATTGATAACATACGGTTATTTATGGGGGTAACGGACGAAGAAGACGGGGAAGACGAATAAATAGATTGTTGTTGACATTGTGCTCTAACTGTTGCACGTGCTATTTGCTCAAAATCTCTATTGGACTGCATATATAAACCTAATTCATGAGGACTACGATACGAGGATCGTTCGTCTTGCGAACGGAGACGAGTCGGAGAACTAATGTATACTGTATCATTCAACGGAGGTGGTTTATTAATGACCTTCTAGAAAAGATTAAGGAATAATCACAGATAACAAGAAAAGTAATCAACATACTGGAGATCGAATGCGTTCTTGTTTTTGCGTGCGAGTATTTGGCGGAAATTGCATCATAGATTGCATCCATAAATTGAAGAAAAACGATGGATCCGTATAAAATTTCATACAATCACGTCCATCATCTCTGAAAAAGTAGAAAAAAAACGTAATCAAAGCACTTGCTAACTATCGATAAAGAGACATAAACATGAAGAAGTTCTGTTACTGTCAAAAAGATTTTCTAAAAGTATATCAGTTAAAAATCTTTTCACCACTATAAAAAATCTGTCGCTGTCCTAATGATCGTATGTGGAACACATGCTTCGCTTGCGCAATGAAGCATGTGTTTGTCTTTTTTCCAGAAATAAATTTACTTGTAAATCCTTAAAAAGTAAAATTGCATGTACTTTTCACAAAATACTTCGTCAAAATAAAACCGAGTGTTGCACTGTTAGAAAAGTACTTGTAAAAGTTCATGGCAAGAGAGTAGTTTTGCAAATACTTGCCAATTTTTCAAGTACTTACTAAGTAATCAAGTACACTCACTAGGATGTTTTTTGATGATCACTTTTTATCAGAAGTAAATTAAGCTACCTGTAAGGATTAAGTAGATGTAATGCTGGAGCTGGTTCAGCTTTGTCATATAACATTCCTACTGATTTCGGCATTGTTGATCGGTTTACAATTTGCTGATCAATTTTCGTTACACTAACGAACGGTTTTCGATTATTCACATCTTGAATTGTGACTAAACAAAGGAAACAAATAAATTCACCATCACAGTAACGATAATTACCAACAAATTACCTTCTTCAACATTCGAATCAAGTTGTGTAGCTTTTATTTTAAGTCTTTCTATTCTTCCATGTAACGCTTCCGTTCGTTGGAAGATATGAATAGCGTCTGCTGTTAATTCATCAAACATATCTTGCGCCAATGAACTTAATGAACTCAATTGCCGAATAATATTGGCTAATGTTAAATTTGCCACACATTCTAATTCGTTTTGTACGCCTTTAGGCAATTGTGCCTGACATAAATTAATCGGTTCAATCGTACGTTTATTAAAAGGCATTATGACTGAAAGATAAAAGCAGAGAGAAAACATAAATAAATAAGTGGCTATCAAATCGGCTTTTAGTATTATATTTTGCATACCATATATATTTTTATTGAGTCGTATCGACGTTGATATAGAAAAACGTTTGAATTTCCTACATTACTATTATAGCATATTGAAGTCAGTTTTATCTTGAAGTAAATAGGGTCAAATTTAAATTCTTAACAGCTCGCTTCGCTATAGAATTTTTAATCACAGAGTAACATATACAAGATGAATACGGTATCTTTGAGACCAGAACAAAACTGAGCGTTTTTATTCGCAATACGTTTGATGCTGTTCAGAGTTCCAAAACTTTTTCTGTATTCTTCCTTCCTTTATCTGGTCGAAACAGTAAAGTTGAAGCTCTTTTCTTGTTGAGACAAAGTGAGACCAAATTTGATTAGAAGAAATTTGACAACAAACTACAAAATTCAACTGTTCCGCAGCGAGCAATGATTCATTACCACTCAAGAACCACCAATCACGGAACACTTCAGACCTCTATGATGAATAAATCTGAGGATAACATGTAACAAGAGAAGCATGCCAACGACAATAAAGCCGACAAACTGAAGCGCAAATATAACGTATATCACTGTGCTATTTACTACAAAACTTTTTCGTTTGATTATCTAAATTCTATTTGGCAAGATAGACCAACGAAAATCAATCCTTGCACAGCTGGAAAAGGGATGGAGAGAAAGAATGCTGCTGACCTCTTCGCATGTCATATGGATCATAAATAATTCTCTCTTACTCGTAAATCTTTAATAAGATTGGACTATGTCAGTGGAACGTGAGTGGAACGACCGACGAAAACATGTTAAGTTTTGTTCTAGTTTTTCCCCCAAAACATTAGAGTGAAACGTATGTAAATTATATGTAGGAACTTTCAGTTTTTCTGGATGTTTTTTCGGTAAATAATTCTTAGAATGAATTTATTGTAGCATCCCATAGAATAGAATACTTCTATATGTCCCAACGTCCTTGACGTTAATCCTCTACAAAAAAATGAACTTCGGATCTATATTTTCATTATCATGCCACCAGACAAAAATATAATTGGTTTTGGATTGCTGAAAAGTGCTGTTTCGTATTTAACACGCTCGATAACCCAGAAGATTTTCTATTTTTTGCCAGGGATATTTCCTAAAACGTTTCAAA
This sequence comes from Didymodactylos carnosus, assembly GCA_905250885.1. Taxonomy (NCBI): domain Eukaryota; kingdom Metazoa; phylum Rotifera; class Eurotatoria; order Philodinida; family Philodinidae; genus Didymodactylos; species Didymodactylos carnosus. The sequence continues at coordinate 44,426 of CAJNOQ010000145.1, forward strand.
CTAATATGATTTTCCAATGAGAATTTTTTGCTCCATTTTGTTTCAAAAAATTTTCCTAAACTTTTGAAAGTATCTGCGCCAAAAATAGAAAATCTTCTAGTTATTGAGTGTGCTGCATACAAAAAAGCAGTTTTCAACAAATCAAAATCAACTTTATTTTTTTGCTCCAGTGATATGCTCTGATATTCGAGGTAAATGTTTTTGTAAACTGGATGTCTGGAGAGAGTACTCATTTAGGATATTATTGTTTCTCCAGAGTTTATTATATTCTCTGTTTCTTTTTAGACCATGAAAGACTGTTATGCAAAGATTAGCTGATTATTTCGTTGTCGTTGGCTATGACCACGATGAAGAACGTAGCGGTCGCAGTTTTGGAAAGATAATTCAACGTTTTCCAGAAAAAGACTGGCCAGACTGTCCGTTCAATCGCAATGTTGTTCATTTTTGTCAACCGCAAGGATGGATGTTATCACCAAAATGTGAATTGCCAACATTCTTCATATCGATATTGACTGATCTTGATGGACAAAGACATTATTGTGCGTGTTTGACATTTCATGAAACATTACTGCCAACAACAACACCAACGTCGCCGTCAACTAAACCAACAACTTTATCTGACTTTACCCTTGTTGGTGCAGGTGACGAAGCTGATGATACGGCATTTGTCATTCCTCGCACACAAATGTTTGCCCCAAAATGTCTTGTACTCACATCAAAATTCGATTGTTTTGAGATATTTCGGGTATGTTATTCTTGATGATTTGTTAGTTCTTTTTTGTTCAGTCTTCTGTGTCATTTTTTAGAATTGTCTTGGTCTTCTCTACACTGTGTATATTGAACCATTGTCAGATATTAAAATAGAGAATCTTGTTGGAAATATTCTAGGATCTATTAGTGTTCCTCCAGCCGGTAAGTATTTTATATTTCAATTTCTTGAATAAACTGTAAGTTTGCTAAATTTTATTTAGGTGGACAAGCATTACGTTTTTCAGTTGGTGCTGATGATCGACAAGTATTGCAACCACCCTTAAGTTCGACGGTTCCATGCACTGGCTTGTCTGTATATAATTTATTTAAAGAATTAGGTAAGTTTTCTTGAATTGTCTAAAATATGATGTAAAATTTTTTTTCTTCTAGGAATCGATCATGTGGTAACGATATTCTGTGCAGTACTGTCAGATATCAAAATACTCTTTTTTTCTAAAAGTTATTCAAAATTAACTGATTCTTGCAAAGCAGTTGAAGCATTATTATTTCCATTGAAATATTGGTCAGAAAACGAAAAATTTTTCATTTAAGAAACAATATCTAATTTTGTTTTTAATTATAGTTACACATTTATTCCTGTATTACCGTTTGATTTACTTGAGATACTTGATGCTCCTACACCATATATTGTCGGTGTACATTCGGATCAAAAACTTCAAGCACTTTCTAATGTATACACAACGAATAAAAAATAGAAACTTGCCCTTTTAATGCCTGTATTATGATATTTTTATAGTTTGATGGGATGTGGATTGATTTGGACGGGTCTAGTGTTCATCTTACAGATGGTGTTAAATTAGCTCCAATGCCTGACAAAATGTACTGCCGTGTGTTAACGTCTTTGTTTCAAGTGAGTTTTTGATGAATATTGTGGTTATAAAACATTCTGTTGTTGTGTACTAATTTAGGTTTTGAAACCGGATATTCATATGGCTGATCTCGCCTTTCCAACATGCCGAACAAACGTTAAACAAGACGGGCAAATAGCCGATTATCCAAAATATAAAGATGATATTAACAAAGTATGAATTTCTTTTAATTTATCAATAGATTTAATATTGGTTCTATTTTTTTTAAGGATAAGCAAATTCGTTCTATATTTATTCGTTTATTTTCTGAATTATTTGCTGGTTATCGTTCTTGTTTACTGATAATTCGTATCAATCCAAAGCCGGTTATTTCATTTCACAAGGTAGTTTAACAATTACTTTTTTTCTTCTCTCACCTTTAGCTGTATAACTTCTTGATTTAGGCCAGTTTTCTTGGTCACCATCGTCTAGTCAATGATGAATTTATGCAACGTGTTCTTGATTCAATGTCGTTCCATAAGTTTATCGAAGAAAGAGGTATGTTGATTGATCATATTAAAAATGAAAAAGACTACCACTTTCATTTTATCATTTATTTTTTGCTTGTAGGTCCACCTTATCGAAGTTGTGATATATTTGACGAGGTAGATATCAAGAATATGGAACTAGTATTACTGAATGGAATTCTTTTTTTTTCTCTACTAGGTATATGCATCGATTCACGAGCAATTGAAGCGTGAGTCAGATTCAACAACAAGTACACAAGAACATATAAGAGAATTAGCTAATCAATTACTTTTGAATGTATATAAAATATTTGGTCATCATTGTTCTGCATAATTGTTTTTAATTCTTTATTTTAAAGGAAAATCCATCTACACAACAAACTTATACTCAAAAAGTGACACAACCGTCAAATGCAAGTTATAATCGTACAAATTTATCAGAATTTCCACATTTAGAAAAAGATATAGTTCACAATGTCATTAAAGAAGGACTTAAACGACAACAAAATAGCAGGTATAAATCGAAACTAAATTTTGCATTGAATGTATTTCAATATTTCTGATTATTTAAGACCGTATTCAGCAAGAATAACCCAGCCATCTCTTATAAAAATTGGTACACCGATAAATATATTAAATGGTCGAACAGATTTATCACAATCAGCGAGACGATTAGAAGTGTTGAAGCAATGTGTTGGATATATATTTAATGATAAAATTGCAGATGCTAAAAAAGTGAGTCATCCATCCTTAAATTGAAAACAAAATGTAGTTTGAACACATATCTGCGATCATGTTGTGTCAGAATCAAATGTAAAGGTTTATATAGTTTAATATTAATATCTATGTTTATTTTAGACAAGTGGTGCTGTTTTTTATTCCCTTAAAAGTCATGAAGATGCTCGTATTGCATTATGTGTTGAATTAGCTTCGTATAAAAAGCAAAATAAACCACGTTTAAATAATCAACAATTTGAAATGATTGTCAATTTACTTAACTGTGCACTTGAAGTATGTTTTATATCTATTGTAGTATCGGCGTAATTATCTGTTTCTTATTCTCTAGGCTGGTTCACCTATTGATGAACATGGCATTGCCTATAAGATGCTTATTTTAGCAACAACATTTCATCGAGTAAATGATTATTTGATTTATTAATAAAAAGGAATCATTAGCATTTTTGTTGATTTTTAGAAATTAAGCGAAGAAGCAACACAATTTATTTACACGGATATTCAACGTCATCCTGTGTGGAATAATTTTCAATTTTGGGAAATGTCATTTTATTCCGATGTTCAATTACAAATTCGAAATTTATATCTGTCAAGTGAAGAATATATGTTTCATAATTCGAATAATAATAATAACAATGATTCGTCCTCTTCATCAACCGATACAACTACACATCATACACCGGTAAGAAACATTGAAAAAACTGCTCAACATATAAAAATTTTTATTTGATAATTTATTATTGAAGAAAACTGTCAACGATTCGTTTGATTATTCATCACAAAATGGTACAACATCAATAACTTCGAAAAGTGGTGAAAATAATATAAATTTGTTTCAAGAGAAAACAGCATTGGAAATAGCTGCTGAACAAGTAAAAGTCTTTATAACTAACTATTAACTAATCACAATTGAAGAATTAAAATTTATTATAGATGCGACTTTATACACAAAAATCTGTTGATGAACAACGATCAATGCAAGAATTAGAAGAACAAACATTATATGCATTAGCTATTCATTACATACAATTAATGGTGTATATGAAACTCCCATTGGATATATCCAGTTCACATATAAGACATTCAACATTTGCAAATGTTCATAATTCTCATACGGGATGTGATCGTGATAGTATAAGCAGTGATTTATTCCATAATAACGATCGTTACAGGTTTGCAAAATATTTTTAAATTTATCTGAAATTATACTAAATCCTTTACATGTTTAATTCATATGTGTATGGTTTATATCTAGCGTTCGAGATGCAGATGAAACTTCGACAATTGGTTCACGAGATAGTGGTAATGAATTTGATATGAATGATGATGAAGCGACTGATTTAGTATTAAGTTTTGTGAAAAAATTTGTTGATAAGATATGTGATGAGGGAGGAGTGACACAAGCACATAAGAATAGTCTTCATACAAAACTATTTCGTAAGTTATTCAATTTTTGCTTTTAAAGAAGTGATTTGTTGAAGTATTATTATTAATTTAGAAACTGTTCAAGTTCAAATCGAAGTATTAGAAAAAGTATACAGAGAAACTCGACGAGTTGCACCAATGCCAAAACCAACATTACCACGTTTTATTATGATTCCAGAAAATACAGAACATGAAGAATATTATGCTTTACGATCGTATCTTTTACCAGATGGAAGAGATGAATTTTTTAGTCAAAATTCAGTAGCATCGTTACTGCCTGCTGAAGGAGCCTTAATCATGACAAATTATCGTTTAATATTCAAAGGACGACCAGTTAATCCTACGAGTATGTGACATTTTTAGATTGTCGTATGCGATCTTACTCGTCCTGTTTATCTTTAGTTTCAAACGAATATCTTATCGTACGATCATTTCCAATCTCATCATTAATACGTGAGAAAAAGTTATCCGGACAAGTAATAAATTTGTATTAACTTTTTCTTTCTCTTTCCTTTCATTTGTATAAAGCTAAGAGAAGAAATGTGGAGTATTTTTAGATATATGTTGGGAATATTCTTCTCTGATTAGTTTAAAACAGTCTTTGTTTTCATGCTGATAGATATTTTTCTTGTTTTAGTTTCGCGTTGACAATTCGAATATATGTTTGCATAATGGCATGCAATTACGTTCAGCGACGTTTCAGGTTTGAACTGTTTATTAGATTAAAAACTATTAATCTCACTATCATTATCCAAATTTTTCTGATTATTTTAGTTAATCAAAGTTTATTTTGATGATGAAGTTTCTTTGGAAGATATAGAAAAATTTCGTAATAAATTAGTTGAAAAAAGATATCCAGAATCAGTGTTTCAATCATTTTCATTCTCGATATACAGTGAATTTAGTCCAGTTATGAATAAACAAAAAGATGGAACATTAAAGTAGGCGTCAAATAAAAAGTATTATTCGTTTATCTATTATAAAATATTCACATTCTTTTTAGAAAATATAGCCGTTATGCTCGAAATGTCTTACGTAAAAAAGGTTTAATTCCTGCAAAAGATTTAAATGTACATCATAATCGTAATAACTTTATTGGTAACAGTGGGAGTATGGGGGGTCATAATATTGGAAGTAATAAGACAATGTCAACAAGTACAAACAGTACAAAATATAATCAAGTTGTTATGATTCGTACACCTGAACCACCTAGACGTAGTCTTACATTATCCAATACTCGTTCTCCCAAATCGGTAACATCATCAACATTAAATCAAACATCATCAGTTACAACTACAACAACAATTCATGAATGTGACGAAATGATAAGAAATAATAGTGATGACGAAGACGAAGATAGCCTATCGAGTAAATAGATTGAATTAAAATGAAAACAATTTTCTTCATTTTCTCTCTTTTCTTTAGCGATTGATGAAGCCGATTCAACAAATTTCAATGATACAAAGAGCCTAGAACGGTATGCTGATAGTATTGTTTACAAAGATTTTGTACGACAAGGTTTAATAACAAATGTGACTGCATTTGGATTACGAACAACAATGAGAGCAGCTGCTGCTGCATCGCTTGCATCAGCTGTTTCTTTACCGGTACCAATAGCAACAAGTCCTTCATCAAATGATAGTAACGGACAGCAACAACCAACATTATCGTTAATGAATTCAAATATAGCTCCAACCGTACAAACCAATAGCAATAATAATGGCGTTCTCACCAATACAGTGTCGTTAACAAATGATGATTGTTTTCGTGTGTCACATATTAATAGAAATTTTACGTTTTGTCGAAGGTAAATCGTTCACACTATGTTTCATCAAACTAGAAGTCCTTGTATTAAAAGTATTTTTAAAAATTCAAACAGTACTTCCGCTTATAATCCACAGTTTTTCCTCAACTGTACAGCAAAAATTATCATGTTTAGTCGTTTTTTATCGAGAGCGTTCTCAATACTGTGTCTTGTTCGTAATGACGAAATCTTTTTCTTTGTAAACAAACACAAATATTCATACGAAAAACTTTTTACAACGTTTATCTCCTCATTTAGTTATCCACTGGTGCTTGTGTTACCAAAAGATGTGTTGGATGAAAGTTTAAAAAAGGTTGCACGTTGTCATAAACTTCAAAGGTAAATGTAAAAAAAAAGAATTATCGAATAAACTATAGACTATATTCACAATCTTTTTCTTTTAGAGTGCCTGTTATTGTTTGGCGAAATCCTCGTACAAAAGCACTATTACTTCGTGGTTCGGCATTTTGTAATAAAGGTTTTATCAATTTACTTGTTAAAGGACCACAAACAACAAACAGTATGTCGAATCATCTATTGCTTATCTCACAATGTAGATTATTTATTTATTACAGGTTCATCAAGCGATACAAATGCTAGTATCGAACAAGAACGTTATTTTGATGCAATTGTTAAACTAACACCGAATAAAATGCCATTTTCTGAAGTAGACAATGATGAAATCGAAACAACTCCTGAAATAACACCATTATCTGTACGAAAAAATCATCATTATCATCCAGCAACAACACGATTACAAAATTTTTTACCAGGACGTGTACTATATGATAGACCGAGAACAAGTAATATATTTTAAAAAAATTTCTCTCTCTTTTCTTGTTTTTTATTCATGTCATAATATATATACAAAACGACCACCGCTTTTCGTTTGTAGAAAATTCCTTGTTACGTTCCAGTTATATTGAGAATACCACTATAACATGTGCTAGTGGTAGCGTAAGATCACATAAAAATCGTTTTTCAGCAATGTTTAGTAGTAATAGCATAAGTAATGTTGCTATTAATGAAATACAATCGTCTAAGGGTAACTTAGTCAACTTAGCTTGTTGAATGACATAAAAATAGTCGATATATTAATAATTAGCTTCTATATATATATTTATATATCTACTCTATAAGACGGAAATGTTTTTATGCCTGCTTTTTTAAAAATTGCTTGTATATATTCAAAAATCAGATTCGAGATAATATATAATTTTTTTATATTTTTCTATATATTTAATTGTTTCTTTTAGCCAATATCAGTTCACAATCAACTGCTGACACATTATCACGAAGTGAAACAACCAGTCATCAAGGATCAGTTAATTCGCCAAGTGTTGGAGGAACAGTTGGTGTGAATAACGGGGCATTAGATGTGGATTTTAATGAATCAATTTTACAAGTTCATAAACGTTCGCCACTGTACATTATTGGTGATCGAGCACAATATCGAGTGAGTGAATTAATTCTGTAATATCAATATTTCTTATATATATCATTTTTTAATTTGTTTTAGACTGGTCGTTTGGAACAATTTCAAAATTATTGTTTTCTTCCACTAGAGTTTCATGATATTAGTCAGATAAAAACAAGTTTTAAAAATTTGTTAAAAGCGTGTGTTCCAAGTAATATGATACAAGTACCAAATAATAATTCAAATAATAATAATTTGGATACATCGACAACGATAACAACGGTTACATTTTTTAAATTAATTGAAGAATCGAGATGGTTACATCAAGTAGGCATATAATAATCTCACAATTATTGATAGTTCTATTTGATATATTTATTTTTATTTTTAGCTTCAAAAAATATTAATGGTTAGTCAATATATAGTTCAATTTAGCGAAGATCATGCATCATCCGTAATGATTTGTATTGAAGATGGATGGGATGTATCGTCGCAGGTACTATTTTATTTTGAGGAAACTTATGTTTCAATCACTCATGTCTACTATGTTCATATTTTAGCTTGTATCAATAAGTGAAATACTTCTTGATCCATATTATCGTACATTTGACGGTTTTCAAACATTAATTGAACGTGAATGGTTTGCATTTGGACATCGATTTTCCCATCGTTCTAATCAGACAGTTGCAAATAAAACTGGATTTGCAGCTGTTTTCTTACAATTTCTTGATCTTGTCCATCAGGTAAAGTTATTTATTATCATAAATGAATATATTACTATTATAGAAGAAAATTATCTTCCTTAGATATGGAATCAATATCCTACTGAATTTGAATTTAATGATTACTATTTACGTTTTATTGCCTATCATCATTTGTCAAATCGTTTTAAAAATTTTATGCTTAATTGTGATAGTGAAAGAAAAACAAATCCAAATTGGTATGTTGATATGAAAGATTTTTCAAGAGAACAAGATGATTTTGGTAAGTTAATTGTATTCTAATTTTATTACATTTTCATATGAATTTTCTATGCAGGTTTATTTCGATGTAACACAATAAACATATGGGATTACATTACAAAAGTGAATCGTGAATCATCTCGTTTTTATAATTTTTTATATTCACCATCATGTTTTACATCTCATAGTTTAACTGATGATAATACTGTACTACGACCATCGTATAAAATGTGCTCGTTAGATGTATGGGATTTTTATTTATGTGAAACATTAGAAACAGGGTGTACATATGATTTGGATTTATCAGCAGCTGAACATGATGAACGTTTTAATGATACAGAATTAAAACAGCGAACATTCGTAGCAGCATTTTATGACGATGTGAATGTCTGCCTACCAGACTTTTTTGCTGATATTGTCTCGGTATACTTTAATTATAATCACTCTTTTATTCACGTTTGCTAATGTACTTCTTTTAACATAGGAAATGTCAAATACACTACAACATACCGGTGATAGTTGGAAACATCATTGGGATAAAATTGAAAAACCAGAAAGAGAACGAGCACAGGTATATTTCAAACAAGAATCGATGTTGTGACGTGTACCATTCTTATAACTCTTCATTTTTATGAAACTTCTATTTACGAGTAGAAGTTTAGATCTAGAAAAATTACCATATGTGATGTTATTTACGTTCTTCCTCCATCTTTTCGTAGAGAAACAGATAATATTCTTAGCCTAATAAAAAAATGTCATACAGTATTTTTAACGTAGTATATAGAAAAGTAATATGTGAGGACAAATAGAAGATCCACTTTTAGACTCTAAGATCTATACACTCAAGATTTTTTCTAGCGTTTATCAATGCAAGATGAATCACTAAAGAAGAAATTTTTACAACAGAGTCAGCAACAAAATAAATCACTATCGTTGTCTGCATCATCTCGAACATCATCAATGTATGGTAATCATTGCTACGAATTAATTCAGTTTCAAACACCACAAATATGCGAAGGATGCCATGAAATAATTGAGAATAGTAATAACAAAAAACTATATAATGGTAGGTAGAATGATTTCTACTAAAATAGTAGAAGAATAGTCTTGTTTTGTATAAAAATATCCGAATATATTTCATTATTTAGACGTCATTCGTGGTTTACAATGTCGTGAATGTTTATCATGTTATCATGAAAATTGTCGTACGTTAGGTTCAAATCGTCCGTGTCGACAACGAAATGAATCTCAAACTGTTGTTAATTCAAGTCGATTAGAAACGGGTAGTGTTACAGGTTCGTATATTACATGTCTAGTTGTTCAAAAAAATTTTCTTTGTGATAAAAGCACTCGTAATTGACACCACAATATCGTTTATAGACATAACCGATGTTTTACTGGAAAAAGCTGGTAAAAAATAAAATAAACTTTTAGTCGTACAATATACACGTTCATACACATGCACACACATTATGCTAACTTGTGGTAGCTTGGATTTTTCACCTACACTTTTACACATACACTCTAATAATTAAAATTAACATAGAATAGAAAAATCATCTTATTGTTGCTTTAATTGTCCCAAGTCTAAAATAGTTTAAAACGCTACTTTAAACATGACAATGGGGTTTAATAGGTTTAGATTACTACCGATAATGATACTTATGTAATTCATTTATAGAAACAACATTCATATGTTTTATTATTAAAGGAGTGTATGATCATGGACCATCATCTTCTCTTGGAGTGGGCAGTGGAGGTGGTCCACAACATCGAACGTACGAAGGATATTTGAGAAAACGTGGTCATTTGCTTAAACAATGGAAAGAAAGATGGTTTGTTCTTGATTCAGTTCGACATGAAGTAAGAATGGTTTATTATATTTTGAAAAATAATATATTTAAACATTTCTTCTCATTTTTTTTTTCAGTTACGTTATTACGATAGTAGTGATGATCAAACACCCAAGGGCACGATACTTTTGGCTGACGCTGTTGAAGTTGTGCCGTATACGGGACCTTTACCAAACGCATTAAGAAGATTTGATAATCGAGCAGCATTTGAAGTAAGCACTTTTCTGAGCATACATACGTTTTAATCAATACATCTTTATTTTTTTAATGAAAACATCGTTAAACAACATAATTTGTCTGTTTTTAGCTTCATACAAATCGTCGTGTATACAATTTTATTGCTCAAACAGCACAAGAAGCACGAACATGGACAGAAAAGATTAAAACATGTCTTTTAGATTCTTAAACATTTTTTTTATCTGAACAATTTTGAATCTCTCTCAACGTGCTGTCTTCATTTCTTTATTGATGTATTTTTTTCTCTTTCTCTCTATTGCAGTATTAATTATATATACTCGAGTGTGTTTCTTGTTTTCGTTCGAAATCTAGCAGTATTATGTTTTTTGTGCAATATACTCACTCTTTTTTTTCTTTTTAAAAAATCAATACTTTATTTTCTTTTTCATCTTGTATACATTCGGGTTTTTTTCTTCTCATATATTCTTGCCGTGACATGTTATTGGCACTGTATGATACGATGAGCACACAAACGTTAGACTAGATATAAGGTCAAATATGTATTTACCATTTTTTCTTTGCTGAACTTAGCCGTTTGTAAAAGTGTCAGTTGTTTGTGTATTTATGTTTTTAGAACTTAAAAAAAAATGTATTGATATATAATATTATACAGGAACAACTTGTTGTATTATTTTTCTTTCAATTTATTGCATTTTTTTTTTTTTTATCTGAAATACAAGTGCTTCAAGTAATCTTATTCAGAAAACAAAATGTATAAACGATAAATGAATAAATAACACAATTGAAAAAATGACTTATATTTGACAGATATAAATGCATGAACGAGTAAAAAGTGTTTAATTTCATCGACGTAAACTTTGTCAAAAAGAGTACAACTACCATATTTCGATTTTCATAGCAAACATCTTACGGTGGTAATGATACTTAAAAGACAACAAAACTTTAGGTGATTCCATATATAGAATCGTTAAATACTGAACAAGTTTCAAAATCAATAAAAAAAATTGTACAAAAACAGGTGGCTTTCAGCAGTTAGTTGGCTAGTCTCATTGTTTGATACTTTCTGACTAGTATTTTATTTACATTTTTGCAATTAGATATCGTGATTTATTATCTTATAGCTACTAATGAATAATTTATTTATATCTCGTTAAATTCTCAGATAAAAAGTTATTTGTTTTTACATGTATCGATGGTGTCAGATTATTCGTTTTTCAAAGTGTGTTCATTGTCTTGAAACATTTGCTTGTCAGTATTCAACACAGTCGGCAGTAAAACAAACATCAACTCAACAAAAACATATTTTAAAAGATAATGATGGTGAAGATGATCATCATTTAACGTCCTTGTTTTCATCATCTTATTACATTGATGCTGATTCAAAATCAAAATTAATTTCTGGAAAAAATAAGAATAAAAATAAACAAAAACAACAACGACAGCCGCTTAGTCAAACAACAAAATTAGTGGCTGATGCAGATCAATTTGGAACATTGAGTGGAATTGATACAGATGGTGACAAAGAATTTTTCGGGTAAAGTCATAAAAACGATCAAAAAAACTGTTTTCTACTACCATACTGACATTCACCTTTTTTTAGGGATACATTCGTCACAGATGATGGTTTGATTGTTAATAATAAATATCAGCCAAGTATCAATAATGATGATGATGGGATAAATCAGGAAGAACTTGATGAGCCTCGACAATTAGCCATAGATGGGCGTCGTTTTCCAATTTGGTATTATGCATCAAAACTACGATCACTTGGAACCACCAATAAGGTATTCAAAGTTTAGAAACTTTTTTAAAGAGCGAAACAAGGACTTTTTCTTGTTTTTACGACTTTTTTGTTTTAGGTTCAAGAAGCGTTAGATTATTTTTATAAGACGATAATGGATAAAGAACGTGTAGCACCGAATATGTTTTGTTACCAAGTTGTAATTGGCGTTTGTGCACGAAATGGCTATTTATCACAAGCATTTCAACTTTATCGTGAAGTAAATTTGAATATTGTCAAAAATGAATTCCAGTGGACCATACTTTTGTTTTAGATGAAAGATCGTGGTTTTAATGGAATGTATACAAATAAAATGTCAAAAATTTTTACATTATTAGCAACAGCTTGTTATCGGTCATCCGATAAACATCTTAGTATTGATTATGCAACAAAACTTATCGATGATATTAAAGAAAAAGGCATGTATGTGATTCTAGAAAGTATATATATAAACAATATGAAAAGAAAAAAATGTTGATCATTTTCAGGTTATTCAATTCAATTTAATACGTATAATGCGTTGATTAGTGCATTTGGTAAACATGGTGATTTGAAGCGTGCATTTCAGTTAGCTGATGAAATGGTTGAATTAGGATGGATACCAAATCATGAAACCTACGTAGCATTGTTAATTGCTTGTGGTTCGGAACCAACTGATGGTTTAAGATATGCGATTGAGGTGAGGTTAGCTATGAAACATTTGATAGTTTATTTAACTGTTGTTCATTTTTAATTTTAGATTTGGCGTCGAATGCTTACGTTTCGTATTAGACCGACAGTATTTCATTTCGGTTTATTACTGCGTGCCGTTCATCACTGTGGACTGGGATCACAGAGCGCCGTTAATGAATTACTTGTTTCACAACCACATCATCCACTATTAAAGGATGATGACAGAAATACTAACCAGTTCAATCAACTAACCATCGAATATTCACAACCTTCATCCTCATTTTTTTCATATCTCATACCATCATCGTCAAACGAGACCGTTACTACTATGTCAATCGAAGAAGATCAAACATCCAAGCATGCTTCGTTATCTTCAATATCATCAAACAATAACAACTCTAAATTATCGATAACAGATGATATTCTAGAACCAATGTCATATGAAATATTGAATAAAGATGATATTCAAGCTGATGAATTATTGAAATATAAACAATCAGAATGGTGGCAGAGTGCTGATGATATACGATCGGGTCAAATAACAGCCAATCAGTTACAACCATTTGGTGATGCGAGTATTCTCAAATCTAATGTATGTTACAAAGACACAAATATTGTTGGCTTAACACTACCGAAAACACCAGCTGAACGACTAATGTTACTAGGTGGAATACCAGGAATATTAAAACATATGAAAGAGTGTAACGTTCAGCCCAACATTATTATATTTAATCATTTTCTTGAGGTGAATATTGAACGTGTCAAGTTAAATTTCATTAATTAAATTCATTTTTTTATCTATTTAGCTTCTGCCATTGATTAACGAACATGAACATGCTCTGTTACACGTGATGAAAATGTGTGAAGTTAAACCAACGTTACAATTTTTTAATATTTTGATTCTTAGAAGATTACGCCGTCGTTCATTAAAAGAATCAAAAGTAATGTTACATTTAGCTTAACTTTACTACAAACATATCTCATATTTTTTAATTGATAGGAAGTCATAGAATTAATGCGCGATTACTGTATCACACCCGATATCTATACATTTTCGGCATTAGCAAAAGGATGTTTAACAAAAGATGATAGTGCGCAATTACTTATCGATATGCAGGTAGTTGTGTGTTTGTTAGTGCTGATTATCCCAAAAATGATAATCATTGCATGCATTTTTTGTTAAGGAACTTAATCTTAAACCAAATCAATACATTCTGGGTTCAATGTTACAAAATGCTTTTAATCGTGATAATTTTCCTTATATGTCATTTATTTGTAATGCTTATCGAACGTATGATCTAGCTGTACATCCTATATTTTTAAAAAAAATTGAAAATTATTTACTTCGCACACGTTCAAGAATCCTCGCTTTGGTATGACTGCTTTTTTTCTCTATTTCGCGTTTAAATACTTAATTTGCTTTTTGTTTTGATTTTAAGGAGCGTCAAAATGTACAAGATGAAAAATATAATATCCTTAATGCAACTTATAATCGATTTCAAAAATTTTATGATCATTGGTTAAAAAGTATTCCTTATCAAAAACGTTATGATCAAAAAGTGACATTTATGTATGATAAACCGAAATTAAAATGACGTTAATAACGATAGATACTTGCCTTTTATATTTTGTTTTGCTATTATATTACTGAATAAATCATAACTAGTAGCCGCTGTCGGATATCGACAAACAAAATGATTTTGATAGCGAATAAGAACAAATTAAACCATATTTCTATTTTGCAAAGTTTTGCCGCGAGAGAAGCCTAAAAAATCAGTTTCAGAGGACGAAGAAAAAAATTCGTATCAAGTCTGGCATAAGGAGAATGTCAAAAGAATAAATCAGGAAATCAGGAATAAATTTATTGATCTCGCCACGTGTCTTTATCCAAAACGTTCTTACAGAAGTTTTTCATGTCCATCTTTTCTATATCATTTTAACTCGATCTGATCAATCTTTAATATGTCTGAACCAGTGTAATCTATTTCATCTAAGAATATTTTGCATTGCTATTTATCATGTTATTTCCTCAGTGTATCATTTGACATTCTGTATTTTATGCAAACAGCTGAAAAAATGCATGTCAATTTTTTTCATTAGATATCGTTACAGTCCACGCTTCACTTCCATCGAATACATTCACTAGGATAGATACGTAAAACTGGGCACCTTCTCGCTTTCACTGTATCACTCGCATCTTGTTCAAATTGTTTCTGCGACATTATACCCGTCTTTTTAATTTTCATAGATTTTTTAGTTGGACCATACTGTTGAGTAACTCTCTCAAAGTCGATACCATCCTCATATTCACTCACAGTCAGACTATAATCAGCACATAACCGATTTATCAATTCTTCCGATCGATCGCCCTCGTCCTGACTCCGATGCGAAACGCAAAGTCGGATCCGAAGAAACGTCATATTGAAAAGCATCAACTGTCAGTCGCTCAAATGTCGATTAATAAACAAGCTTCAGGGCACATGATATTTAGGATGTTCTACGTACTATTAATAAAAAAAGATACAAAAACATTTGACTAAACTTTATTGTTGTTCGAAAGAGTTGTGAGAATCCTGCAAAAAATATTGTTGCTGGCACTTATTCGGCACCAGTGCCAGAAAGATTTTCAATTTTCGCACTGATGCTCACCGTGCGGATTGATACTTTTTCATTGGCAGAGGTGCGCACTGGTGCCAGGCAGTGCCAGCGATCGATGGCATGCATGCGCACCGGCAGTGCCGCATTGGGATTCTTTTGTAGAGAAAGTAATAGTTTTACAGTTTTTTATTTCATAGTATTATTTAACGGACAATATTAACTATATCCTGAAGTTTTTAGCTCGTTATAATGTCATTTGAGTGAGTGACAGAAGTTTTCTAACGTTTAGGGGAAGATCTGAGTTTTTCTTAACCTTTCTTAGTTTATAGAGGACACTTCGAAACGTATCATGCAAAACGTAACTCTGCTACCGGAATCTCTGTACGTTACCGTTTTTTCTCTTTTCGTCTATTCTATAATATTCGGAAAGAATATCGTAGAATCCTGGAAAGCGTCTTGTTTTGTAGAATGAAGTGCGTTCTTCAAAATCCATCACTAGCTCAATTCGAAATAATTGACGACTTTTCGGTTACAATCGAAATACTAAAAGTCCTAAAAACAAACGACAATGTTTTTGGGACTCTTCGTATTTTAAGTATAGCATAAAAAGCGTCATTTATTTTGAATTGAGCTAGTGATGGATTTTGAAGAACACACTTCATTCTACAAAACAAGACGCTTTCCAGGATTCCACGATATTCTTTCCGAATATTATAGGATAGACGAAAAGAGAAAAAACGGTAACGCTCAGAGATTTCGGTAGCAGAGTTACGCGTTTTGCATGATATGTTCTGAAATTTTTTCTGCTTACTGGCATTATCTAACTGGAAATAGAAAGTAATTACTTAGAAATATATTGTTTAAAAAAATACCTATTCGTTCTCCATTTATTAGAAAAATTTAGTTCATTCGAAGGTCGAAGAGTGTGGAATATTTACTACGAGAAGGTGTGTAAAAACTCTTCTTTCTTTTCTTCCAGGTATAGAGTAATTAGTGCTAAATCTGTGACAGTTCATGATTTCTATTCAACGAATGAGAACTGTTTCCAGTTTCCGTTCCTGAACTAGAAACGGTTCCACAATTCATACTCATAGGAACGAGGAATGGCTCATCAGTTTCTAGTTTCTTCGAAGAGGAATTACAGTTGTTTTTTAACGAGGAACTGTTCATGCCCTCGTTCTTCTTATTGTTCTGGCAGTTTGCTCACTCTTTCAAAATGTTTGTTGTTTATCTTCGTATCTATCTTCGAGCAGACATATGTGGGAATCTCGAAATGAGGAATAGGGGTAATCGACTACGCTGAGCATAGTGGCAACATTTGTTTTTGTGTAAAAATGAATATAACTTCGCCAGAGACACTTTTGTGAAAAACCGTTTTTTCGCCTGTTACCAGCAAAAATTTAAAATTCCTTATATCGCGGTCAAATCTCATGCTGACCCAAGGAAACTTTCAGGAAAGACTTAAAAGGCGTCATATATTGTTGATCAAGTCGAAAAAGTGGTCCGGCAGAACAATGAGGCTTTGAGCTTTTTCAGGAGGTTTGTGGAAAACCATAAACCAATGCCCAGCTGAAATTCACTTTTTCTGTCTTCGGTTATATTTATGAGCTATCCTGAGTGTTTCCTGAAGTTTCCTTGAGTCAGCATGAGATTTGACCGAGATATAAGATAAGATCCTAAATTTGCTTACAAAAACATGTTCTAGGGTCTTAGCAACACGATGGTGAAAATCGCAGGTCGCTATCTATCAGTGTGATTGAGTATTTCCAAAAGTAACCAATGGTCTTGTATTTTGGGACGGATAGTGGTTCAGGAACCGAATGAGATGTAGCTCTTGTTAACAACGCACTACCTAAATACTATGACTGAACATTTAAAATGTATATATAAGGGACAACAGGTATACTAAAGTTTCTAGAAAGA
This sequence comes from Didymodactylos carnosus, assembly GCA_905250885.1. Lineage (NCBI taxonomy): Eukaryota > Metazoa > Rotifera > Eurotatoria > Philodinida > Philodinidae > Didymodactylos > Didymodactylos carnosus. The sequence continues at coordinate 61,879 of CAJNOQ010000145.1, forward strand.
AGAAAGAAATATATAAAAAAGAATATTGCCGATAGTAGAAAATAATATTTTTCCATCAGAACAATTTAAAAGCATGGAATAAAATGAGCTTTTTGAGCCGCAAGCAATATCTTGGAAAGATTTTCCCGTCTTTCTTACATTTATCTTGAAAACGAACGTCAGAATTTTGATGTAGTTGAAAAAATACATCTATGACAGTTTTGACAGATTGTGTGGTTACCTTCCGGCATTTTTCAAAAAGTTGTGACTTGAAAAACATTATAAATCGATGTGATACAGAGAACGAATGAATACGAATACGACAAAAGTTAAGTAAGCATTCTCGTGTTCTTTAAAATATAATTTGCATTGTTCTACACAAAAGCACTTCCTACGGTGTTTTTCTGGGACCGAAACTACTGCTTTCCAACACAGGTAACTTTGCACATATAGAAAAGGTGCATTTTTTCTCATTGACATTTTGAGAGTCCCATCCTAGTGAATGTACTTGCGAGTGGGTACTTGACTAAGTGCCTACATGCAAGTACATTCATTCGGGCATTCTATTTCACATCTTCCAATAATAAATTGGTCACTTTAAATTACGTTACTAGAGTTCATGATTCTCTTCTGATACGTTTGGTGTATCTTTCTAATTCTGCACATATTTCTCAATATGCAATGATGTTTTGTTTTCGATAATCGTCTAATTCATTATATATAATTCTATTCTACAACAACTTCTCTCCGTGGATTTGAAGTGAAAAAATTCTAAACGTGTATAAGAATCATCACTAAAGAAGAAATTCAAAAGGCTTTTTTCTTTAATGATCAAAATGCCAGAAGGTCAGTATATGTTGTCTTTTTATGTATTAACAGTATATAATTTTCCATTTATTGGTACTTCGACATTAAGAAACGTCATACATCTAAATAACGTTTTTCTCTACAGAGAAGTTGATTTTGCTGAAAACTTTCGTTTCAATATGCATACATTGACAAAGCTTGAAGTGAGAAAGAAAATGTCTAATAATCTTAATATATCTACAATCAAAGTAGAGACAGACATTGCCTGATATGTTAAGGGTACCCCTCTTCGAAACTTTCAAAAACCAACTAAGTTTAGTTGAAAGATTTAGTTTTGTTACACTAAGGAAAGAAATTAATATATTTTAAATAATGACTTTTTTTTCCCGGTCGAATAATATCTGTTTGCTATAATAAACTTCAAGACATATACTTTGAAGTATTCTCTATAAACTAGAGAAGTTTGAGGAAAAACCTCAAGACTTGAAAATTCTGCTAGTTTTTGGTTGACGAAAAAACCTGACCAGATGTTGACGTTTGTTCTCAGTGTTAGAGAATATTGTTGTAATAAAAAGTCTAAAACAAATATTTGGGCCTTCAACTTTTCTACATATTGAAAAGTTTAATTTTTATTTCATTAAGAAAAAAACTTGATCCGACATAATGTTTTTCCCTGGCCTATGCTTCTCTTTAATAGAGAATCACTCACGTATTCTTATATTTGATCCTCAAGTTGAAACGTTCTGAATCGGGGAAGAAAACACATAGTCTAATTAACACGATCTCACGTGACTGTTTTTGCATATTTGGGAAACAGAGAAAAATATATGAAAATAACTGCAACATTCTATTATATATATTTTACTATTCAAAGGAAGTTGTTTGACTCTACAGAAGATCAGAATATGAAGAAATTACGTTGGAAGAGCGAGGAGATGGGGTTGTCTTAATATCTAAAAAAATAAAAAGGATCTGCCTATATAATCCTATATAATGCCACGCACCGAATACCGGTCGTAAGACTTAAAGAAAAGTCGATATTATGTTTACAATTCGAGTGTCACATGAACATTATTTAGTCTCAAACGACGAGCTTCCTTTTAATGATAGTTTTTATAGTGGAACTCCGATATCCCGAAATGAATACTAGTATGTAGATTTGTTGTTAATGAAATTATTTTTGTTATTTTTGATCATTTTTTCAGCCGTATTGAAATCACAGAGAATGATGCTTTATTTTTGATCAAGTAGAAGCGAATCCAATCGGTTAACTTACAATCTTAGAACGTCCGAAGAAGACTAGTATATGCACAGCACGATCACATAGCAAAATACCGTTCACAGATTCCTTAAATAGGTCATATTTACGTTCTATACGCTCGCATCTAATTTAGTTTCAACTTGATTGAGGGCTTACATAAAAAAAAAGAACTTGCCATCTCTCATAAATATTAAAGCTGGCATCATTCGGGGCTCTTAGTAATATTTTAATAAAGAATTTGTACTCAGATATATTTTCAGAAGCGGAAGAGGCATTTTTGTATGAAAGACTTTTTCATACAAAAAAAGTTTATTCAGTTTTAATTCATTTCTAAGCAGTTTGTGCGTAGAAATACGTTCGGATGTTGTAACGCATAAATTGACATGTATTGTGAGATTAAGATCCGTTTAGTTGTGTATATGACTCGGATAATAATTCTGCCTTGGGCCTGTTCATTCTAGTGTTATTATCATCAAATTATCTATTCACATAGAAATACAAATAAATTGGTTGATTCTAACGGTATTTAAAAACTATTTTCGGTTTTTTATCACTCATTTTATAATCAAACGTTAATTCATATGAATACGAAATATTAATTTTCTTAAAGTCAATCTAGTATGATTAATAAATTTTTGCACCGGCTAGTTAATTAATTAAAAAATTGAATTAGTGGAAAAAAGTATAGTTTCTATTGGATTACCATAATGTAAATTATATTAATTTTGTGTTTTCAAAAAAAAAACTCGAGCTCTGAATAAAAGTAATTATTTTTACTAAACCTAGTATTTATGTAGACATTCAATATGATGTGATCTTCGAATGAAAACACATAGGCTTAATTTATTTTTGTTCATCTGCAATCTTGCTAAGTACATCATATTCTCCATAGTACTCTGAAATATTTAGTAAAACTCTCACATCAGTTTCTTTTTCCACTTTCACTTTTCTGTTGATAATTAATAAGTATAGAGTATGTATGTCAATGTTAATACTACCACACATATATTATATAGTAGTCGTCAACATATACAAATGTAAGTGAGATATAAATAATTTTTTATTTAGTATACTCTTGAGAATAACAGATTTTTAATCGTTTTAAAAGAGATACGTTTTCTCTCTCTAATTACATTAATACTATCTATTTTCTGTGCACAAAACGATAGCTCTTTCCGAATTGAGGCCACTTCTTTGCACTCACTCACTCTGATGTTTGTTTGATGTCAACTAGACTTTAAAGGCAATTAACACATTTTATCAAAAAAGTGGTCTCAATTCAGAAGCCTCGAAAACAATATAAGTCTTTGTTAAAAGGAGAAGTGATGCCGTTTACAAATGCTCTATTATAGCGATGTTTTGGAATTTTTATAGGATGCATTCACTTTTTAACACTTCTAGATGTAGCAAATTATATGGTTAGGAGATTAGTTTGAACTATTTGTTAAATCTTTTACTGGAAAATAGTAATAAAAGTATATCTGAATTGAATTTTTCAAATGTTTTGCGATTCAATGCTATCTATGGATATGATGATAATATATATGTATTGATCAATATTATGAGCTTTTTTGTCTAAGAACATTTCATATAGTTTTTATCATCAAGAGAGAAAAGATCTCGGCATACCACCATCAAATTGGAGGTATTGAGAGAGCGGAAAAGAGGAAGATGTAGATACGACACTTTTCTGAAAAAGACTGGAAAACAGGAAAATTAGTTCAAAAAGAGGAGAAAGCGGAGAGGTCTTGGATTAAAGAGAAAAGAAAAGGGAAAGAGGAGCATTACGAGCGCAGGGCACTTTACTATAGTTTGAAGACTCCATTCTAGGCTCATTCGATAGAGAATTTTCTGATCTACAAAATCTATTAACTTCTTTCATTACATACTTAGGGCATACCAAAAGTACGGGCAGTGACACTTTAATACTGTAAACTAAGCTTCAAGAAATTTTCTTTCTATGCAGTCTGATAAAGAAAAGAATGCTCGATTTTTCTATGCTGTTTGATCCTACTTCAACTAATATAAGAATAATAAAATTTTGATAAGATCTGTTTTGTTCGCATGTGTCACGGTTCCATGAATGCTAGTGAGTATTTTTTGAATAACTTTTGGTAAAAACAAGATAGAGAGCTGCGGTGTTCACCGTTGGAAAGAGGAAATGAAGATGCGTCGAATCATATGTTATAGGCTTTTCTAATATTGATTTCTAAAGTATTTTTGTTCAATTTTCTAAGTATCGGAAAAATGTTTTTTTTTATTGAAAAAGGAAAAGGCACAAAAGTGAGCTTTTTTCACAGATTTTGCTAAAAAATTCTATTAGAACCTCGACTAAAATGCATATTATTCATCTGAACCTTCCGCACTTTGTAGATCTTCGATTAGTGGGTTGTTTTTACACTTGATAATTGAAAATTCACTCTAAACAACTTATCAAATATGTTTGTTCTTAAAAAGGCCAATTGAAAAGCTTACAAGAAACAGATCAAGAAAACCTATGATATATGATTCGATGGGTCTTCATCTCCTCTTTCCAACGGTGAAAACCGCAGCTCTCTATCTTGCTTCCATCAAAAGTTATTCAAAAAATACTCACTCGTATTTTTTCTAACTTCTAGAATTCTGGAGATTCGAGGTCGAAATTCGAATTTCTATAATAATTCCCGACATTGAGAAAAATCGGTACATGAATAATTCTATCAATTCCGAATCATCTGTTGTTAGGAAAAATTTTTACTTCTCTATGCGGATTAATTAAACAAGAACAAATTCTTTATGCAAAATTATAATATGTTCCTTCCGTCGAAGTTATTTTTCTTATCAGTCCTTACTCTGCAGTTTTTTTTCAAAATAATGCAATAATATGTAATGAAAGAAGGTAATGGATTTTGTAGAGCAGAAAATTCTCTATCGAATGAGCATAGAATGGAGTCTTCAAACTATAGTAAAATGTCATAAAAAAAGAAAACAAAAGTGTCCGGTTTTTTCCACGCCACCTGTTACCTAATTACTTGAAAGATACTGGATATGATAGAAAAATTCATGTTTGTCTAACTATTTATTTTCTACTGTCGAGTTGTATTAAAAAATATATTATTTTGAATTAATAAATAAATTTTTGTAAAGAAACAAAGCTAAAATGAGATTAGGAAATACTAACTCTAACTAAATGCCACCAAATCTTATTTAGATATATTGATTTAAACACGTAGGTGATTTCTTCATCGTCATATTTAGGGTGAGGGAAATCTGATGACTTCTGACCTGATTCTTTGATTAATTCATCTATTTGATTTGAACGAATCTAGCATAATTAAATAAACAGACAACAGATTTGAAATCGTCTGTCGAAAAGTATGATAGCCACTATAGTAGCCAAAAAAAAAAATGCAGATAAGATGCTTTTCTGAAAAAATTTATCTCCCCATTTCTCTTGCTAGTGATGTGTTGGCCAGGTACTAGGATGCCACTGTGTCTAATAACAGTTTCGATTCATTTCCATTGCCTTGAATATGACTATACGATTTATACGTGGCTACTAGGTGTCTTGGCCGTAACTGGTGTCTTGTACCTTTTTGATACGTTAGTGATGTCTATTGACAGCATCTAAACTATTTGTTTTAAAAAAAAGCAACAACTTAAACGTATTTTGTTAAGACATGAAGGCGATTAACAATAAAAAAGATGAGAAAATGCATCTAACATGCCTTTACCACGCACATATGTCAGAAAACACTTAGATTGATGAGCGATTCTGTTATATCAATGTTCATGTTTTCTCTATTAAATATATTTGTTTTTCTTCGCCTATAATTCATACAAACTGACATTTCTTTCTATAATCACAATATTTTTCAATTGTTAACAGATATTTGTTGTTAATAGTGGGTGTTTTATTATGCTTATGTCATGACGAAATATTAAGAGAGACGTCTGAAGAGCTAACCAGAAAGATCACATCATTTTTATGGTGAAGCTTTAAAGGGTATTACTAAAAGACGTGAACACCCACAAGAAAGGGTAAGAGCGCCCAAAAAACTCGAAAAAAAAATCGGATTGAAAATGGTGCTAGTAAGCTCGGAACAACCTGGAGATGAATCTGGCACACTTTTTGGGATGTTTTTACTAGGTGTTCGTGGATGTTCATTGAAAATGTATGCTTAAAGAGTGCAACTATAAAACTTTTTTTGGGTGTTCGTTCGGCCTTGCTATACTCAACTCAGCGAGCTCTATCGATTGGCTAACTCAGATTTTAATTTGGGGATGTTTGTGGAAGTTCGTGGGTGTTCGCGTCTTTTAGTAGTATCAAAAACCAACTTTAAAAGTCAATATTTTTCTTCCATAACATCTAATATCTAAACTTCAATGTTAGTTGTTCGGATTATTAATCCTTTTATTTCCTTTGATATTTTCCTTGAATTTATTTGCCCGTCGTATGTAATCAAACAGAAGAGAACACGCACTTTAAGAACGTACTATTTTACATAAATGAACACATCAGGCAATGTCTGTCTACTTGATTGATATATATTAAAATTATTAAACTTTTTTTCTCACTTCAAGCTCTGTCAATTTATGCCTATTCAAACGAAGATATTGACGTATTTGTTGCAAACGGTTTTGATTATTGTTTGTACTCCAAAATACCAATTAGAATATTTCTGTATGGTGAATAGCGATAGGATTATTTTATCTCGACTGAGACTTCATCTGATTGAGAGTTAGATGCTGAATAGCTAGTAATAAATCTATTTAACATATTATTTATTATTAATAGTATACCTATCGACTACTTTTTCAATTCCGTTCTGGTATGAGTTTGTATTGTGTGAAATTTTAGAATAGGTAAATCTTTGCAGTTTTGCAAGTTAAGGTGTTAATTTACCATCTCATGCACATTCGGGAGCCATGCGGAGCTGTGATAATTTAACTTAAGGCGCTTGCGATGGCTACATCATAGAAGGCCTTGTAATCACCGTTATCAAGAGTGGTGGCCAGGAAATCGAAAATTTTCGACTGAACGAATCATTTCCCATCAATTGAGGGAGACTGAAGTGAGCTATTAGCTCACTCAGTCGGTAAAAAGGTGGGAGACATCTCCATCTACCTGTAAATACATGGAATACATGGGGTTTGGTAGAGCTAAGTGCGCTGATCACGAATATGATATTTTTAGCTGCCACCGTTAGCTCGCTGCTGAGTTAGAGTAGTTTTATTTTACTTTGGTCAAAAAATGACCTATTTTTGATCGATCACAGTTGTTTACAGATACGTTATTCACATTCGTTTAATATGCTGTTTTGTTAAGGAACTCTTCATCTACAATTTAGTATATGGAACATAACAATGCGACTTATAGTATTCGAGAAACAAATAAGCATTTACTGTATCTTTTGCTATGCATCGTAATTTTTTGCTCCCATATTTCTGTACAAAAAAATAATTTTGTATTTTTAAATTGAACGTAAATTCAAAACACTTTCTTATGGTATATTCCATTTGACTTAAACGTTTATTATCAGTATAAAAGTATCGGTTAGCTTGTGCAGTTAGGATCATATTCGTGATCAGCGCACTTAGCTCTTCCAAACCCTATGTATTTCTCCAAAATCCCAGGGGGCACTTCGGGATGTTCCGCCGTCAGCAGCCTTGGATTTGGGGATTTTTCATCAAGTCCGTTTGAAGTCCAATCGTCCAAAATCTTTTGCATTCAACAATGAAATGAGTATAATCTGAAACCTGATCTATTAATCTTTGTTTTGTCAGAAAATAAATAAAAAGATAGATAAATTAGAATACGATAATATTTATTTCGTAGCTTCTCAAAAGAGATACAAATCCATATTTTACAATGCATCTGTTTTAATCAATTAAAGAGTATCTCTTTTGAGAAACGAATATTTTGGCAAGAAATTGCGTTTCTCAAAAGAGATACATTTTCTCTCATTTCCATATTCCAAATAAAAGCAATCAAGATTA